>CABFWB010005189.1:25002-48279 GCA_902151455.1 Timema bartmani | reverse complement strand
CTGGCCACCTCTCATTACAACCCATGTGTTCTATTTTATATTTTAGTCGCTCGCGCGCTCAGTCTGGCCGCCCCCTTAGTTTGCCTTACTAGCTTTAAAAGACAAGGCCCAGTTTCATAGCGGTTTTGAAAACATCTTAGATCATCTATAAAATAATAAGTTAAACATTCATTATTTTAATTATGGGTAATAGTTATCATATCTCTAAGCATATTTATGTATTAAATAAGATCCAATAATTTCTTACTCTGATAAGCTCAATGAATTCCTGACGTGGTGAGATGTGCTGGGGTGTGTGAGACACACCGAGACACACCTAATATTTGTGTATGGGTAAGTAAACACATTATAAATGTAAAAGGTTTCACCCCAAACAACACTAACTACAATTTCGTATTTCATTGGAGAAAGAAAGAGAAAATACGACAAAACAATGTACAACGGACATTATGTTGCTGATATCAAATTTATGTAATATTTTTTTACAAATACAAAATAAGTGTTATCAAAGGTCTTTACATGCACAAAGTGATTCATATTTAAAGAAAAATTTAATAACTAACCAAGAACAACGCCAACAAAAAACTATTACTTACTTTTTAACAATAAAATTACGGCTTTGGTTTTATTTTAATCTTACAAATACAAACTAATCACTGTCATGAAATCATGACAAGTAAAATATTATCTTATGTCAACGAAAATTAAATATCTATATTATTTTTACATCAAAAAATGTTCATTTTGATAGTATAATTCTAAACTTGTATACATAATACTTGTTTAATACAAAAAAAGTTTTAGTAATTTACATTAAATGATAAGATATTATAGGTATTTAAGTTTAGTTATGAATATTTCACATAAATATTTATAATATTAATATACAAACTATTAATAATATTAATATTTCATTGTGTACACCTCACGTGAATGTTTAGTTATACTAAATTTCAGCTCCAAAAATTAAATACTTTATCTTGACAATGGAAAGAAAAATCATAACATATCAAGTTTGACCCCTTATAACTCGTAAACTGAAGGGATTTTAAATAATTGAATCACTATTTTTAGCTTTAATTATACACGTGTTAAAATTGTGCAATTAAATTTTAATGGTCGAATGACCTTAAATATACCCGCATTTAGTATGAAGAGTAATTAATAATAAAATTAATAAAATTCACCCTCAATACACCCTACCAGAACTCGAACCCCGATCTGTCCGTCACCGTCAAACCAAACTAAATGAGTTTGACACTTAGAGAAAGTTTTCACCGTTGTGGGTATTAAGAGCCAACTAAATTAAATGTCCAGAAGAAAATATAAGTGTTATTATTTAAAATTTAAAGCCGCGTCAACAATACAAAGAGCTGGGCGTCTAGTTAAACCATTTTAATATAAGTACCGTCTGAAACTTCGACCCTGTTGATTTTCAATACTCAAGTGAAATTAATCACGCCCGTATTATAATCAAATCACGGTCGGCTCGAAAGCCAGTTCTATTCCTCAGATGGGAGTTAGTATGCCCAAGTGAAAAATTAATCTAAGCTTGGGGTTGGCAACATTTTTGGGCCCCGATCATCTTGATGCGAGCGTTTGTAATAAAGTTTTGATTCGCAATCGTTGCTTACGTTTTTTACCCCACTTTTTTTCGCACCGCATCTTAATACCTTTTCAGGCTATACGCATATATACTAATTACGCTGATGAAGAAAGTTGAATTTAGAGGAAATGTATCCTCATTTGCGTGGAGGGAGAATGGACTAAAAAAAATAGCACCCTCATTATTCACGACCGGGATTCGAACCCCGATCTCCCTTTCACCGGTTGTCTAGCCTATCGCTAGAGTGATGCCTCAGATAATGCGGCCACCGAAGCAAGTGCCACTTAATTGTTTATAGAAGTGCCATTTCATTGCACACACAATAGTCATCACTACTGGGCATTCTCATCCTCCGGGTATCGCATCAAAGCTTCAACATTTAGATTTACAAACATTTGTTCAGGAATAAAGGTTTTCTGTATGGACACTCAATGTAAATAACATTGTTCGCTAACAATGTTATTAGCGACATATGACGTAAGGCTCGGCTGATATGAATTGCTGATGGCAGGGATATCGAGTTTAGAAACTCCCGTTCACTGTGCTGAAAGTGATTGTTGCAAAACGCTTTTCCACTCTCCCTCTACTCAAATGTAGGCACATTTTCACTATTTAACTCAACCGTCCTTGTCCCTACCTTATTAGTGTGAATATACGGACATCCTGGACGGATAGTAAGACGCGGGGAGCAAAATAAATATATTTTTTAAAACAGGACAAGTAGTGTCCGGTCTTGGGCCACTATATAATATCAACCAACCTCGCCATAATATTAATGTTGTATTAAAATATATAGAGCTACAATGAAATAGAAACAAGACTTCTTATTTCATACTCGCCAAAATTCCTTTTTTTAGTTATTTTTTATAAAATTCTCAAAGAGACAGGATTAAAAATATTACAACTGTTTTAATTTCTGGTACACCCGCTTCAATGGCCGAATGATCCAAGGCAATGGTTCCCAACCTTTTTTAGACTTCTGATGATTGGATGTTGGATACCGAACCCCGCCACCTTAAAACTTAATGTAATAAGTATGCCGAAATCCGCGATAATACAATAACCTAAAATTCATATTACATTGTACATTCATATTTAATTAATTCAAACTAAATAATTATTATGAACATGTATGCTATATGTAAATTTTATGAATTTGATTAATTCCCTTCAGCATCTTTTAGTGAAAATATTAGTACTTCGGTAAAATAGAAATAAAAATTATTAAAAATCAAATAGCACAATTTTACGAGGACAAATATAATTTCTATCACCTGTCAAAAGTCCCAAATTGGTCCACAATTCTGATCAATGATTGTTTGCCTTGAGCGTGATGAAATTCCACTAAACTATCGCTGTTTGGTTTAATGTAGGATAGACTTAGTCTCAAGACACCTCTTTCAGTACTAGGCCAGTAGCTACTGTACATTGAAATACATATGTTAAAATGAATTTAAGAACCTTTTGTTCATTATTTTGTGGCTTTGTTTTTACTAACATAAACTTATTGCTGTAATATTCATAAAAACCTTACCGTCCCCCAACCAGCCCCTTACAATTTACCGTCCCCCTGAAAATCAAAAACGCTCCCTGAGGGGTAGCACCGCCCATGTTGGGAAACACTGGCTGAAAACGGGGATATCTCGGTTGGAATCCAGAAGTTTTTCATCATTTGCTTGGAGGAAGAATGGAAAACACCCGCCCGCATCAGTGGTCAAACAGACGTGATGTCAAGCTCATCTAGTTTGGTTTGCCGGTGACTGTGAGTTTGGGGTTCAAATCCGGTCCGGATATACTGAAGGATTTTTTCCTAAATGTTTTCCCACTCTCCCTCCACGCAAATGCAGATACATATCCTTTTCCTCGTTCCAACCTCATCAGTGTAATTACATGCGTACAGCCCGGACGAAGGAAAAAAAAGTGGATAACCCTTTAGGAAACTTAACATCCTTAGGCCTACACCAAATTATAAAACCTGCAAATCAGACAAAACGAGATGGACGCCTTTGTTTACTTGCTCAGCTGTCGATGTTCCTGACTCTTTGAAAACGTTTTTCATAAAGTATTTTCTAAGTACTACCTTCATAAAATTTAGTGAAAAAAGTAAAACTATAAAATTTCAAAATAAAAATAATCAAAGAAGAAGATTAAAAAATGAATGGGTCAAAACTTTTTTTTGTAAAATTAAGACATTTCAAGAAGATGCTGACAAAACCCTGTGATGAACCAAAACCTATTTAATGATTCCAATTCCGGTTACTGTTTTTAAATATTTTAATTTTTGGATTCCAACTCTGGTTTCTTAAAAATCACTTAATTCCGGTTATCTTTTCTAGTTACGATTCTACTACCTTTTTTTAGTGGAGAGGGAGGGAGGCGTATCCAAGAAAGGTCGGTTTATATTATCGTTTTAATAGAATTACTCTCTCTAGTTTCAATAAGCTTTAATTATTAATCTTTCCAGTTCTATTGATTTGAAAGCAAAAGTGATACACTATTCAAATTTAATGATAGATATTAGATAAACATTATTTCGTCCAGGTATCAACCTGACCACCTGTTGACTTTTATTGAAGCCTCTGCAAAAATAGAATGTTTTAGAGGGATAATTTTACTTAATTGTGAATATCAGTGTTTTTAACGGTCATTGTTTTGGTTTTGGCCAGTACTAAATCTTAGCGGTTAAAAAAAAGGCGGGGGGATAAAAGGGAAATAAGCTCCATGACACCAAATACATCTACAGTAACTCCCACAACCATTTGGCACAAAATAAATATGTATGTCCAAAGAGCAGCACTGACGATTGTTAGTGCTACACCGGAAAATGATGGGCGAGGTCAACTTCGTGCCGCCCACAGATTGTGCGTTGCTTGTATGTTTGCTGAATAGCATCACCGTAGCACTAACGATTAATTACATTTTGTGGAATAAGCTTTAATGGGTCACGTCAAGTTGCTGGATCTCTGTGGCTCTCTCTTTGCCTTAATACGTGACACCTATTGGTAAATATAGCAACTATAACTTCACTACAACCTCGTTGGTGGAAAAAGAGCTCTACTAGACCGCACACTCAAATCCCCCCTGAGAGGAGAAAATGTGCTAGTATCTGCACCGGGCCTCAAATATTAAACACAGTATGAAAAAATAATATTTTTTGGCCAAGCATTTTATTATTAGTTATTGTTCACACTTGGGTGGGATTTTATTCATTACACTCACTGGAGTATTGAAAGCTAAATTAAGAAATATTAATGGTAGTTATTGCATGTTTTAGTTCCTAGCTTCAAAAGCAGATTCATAATGATTAAGATGTGATTTATATTTAATAGTCACAATATCTAGGCTTGTATCCCGTGTACCGACGTTTTTGCACACGTAAAGTAGCTAAGTTGATTGTGCAGGCATCCGTTTGGGGAGATTTAAATATTCTACAATTGTTGTTTGTATGTTAATGGTATTATTAAACATATCTTCGGCCCGCAGCGCAAACTTTGGAGTTATGTGATCTACAACTGTCACTTTCTTTGTGTGTCTCGTTCAAACGGGTGCACAGTGGGGCCAAATCCCGAAAAGCTGGCCAAAAGTCAAAAAATAAAGTTTTTTTTTTTAGGGATTTAAAGTGTAGAGTTGGATAAAATGATATTTGAAGTGTCTGTAAACCTGGTGGTTAAAATTTAGTTACAAGGTGACCTTCGCACGAGTAGCATCTGAACCGCACTAGAGAGAGAGAGAGATAACGTTATGTTCAGAAATTCACCGAAATTTGTAAAGTTCATCAATTTTAATTCTGTAAAATGAACTTTCCTGATGAAAATAGGTAGAATATTATCATATATTACACAAACAATAATAATAATTCCTAGATTAATAGTTTAACAATATTCTTAATAAAAAATAATGAAAAATTACATGCGAACGTTTTAAAAAATTAGAGAAAAAGTTGTAAGTTCTGCAGAGTTCTGCAACGAAACTTGTTCTAAATTGTAGTTTATACTATTCTTTAGTAAAATATATAAAAACCAGCTGCCATTAGCTGCCATTGTGGTTTAAGTTTAGGTTTTAATAAAAATAATTAGAAATACGCGTTAATAAAGCATGTTATAAGACGCTTACATATTTTAATCGTTAAGGTAAAAACATGTTGAATATTTTTTAATATAATTAACATAATGTGTAACAAAATATAACAATAAACTATTTTTCTATATGAATAATTTAAGCCGCCTACGAATAAACGGATTACAGTCTACAAGTCACAAATCCATGGTAGAGTGGACTAGGTGCTAGTCTTGTAAGTTTTTGTTCCCGGTTTGATTATCGCAGGCATAATTTTTTATACTACATATTAATTATATAATAAAACTATAGTGTCAATTAAATTGAGACTACAACTATATAAAATAATTTTTGTACATAACATTGCAAATGTTGAATTTGGACTTTAAATGATTTATTTTATAATGTTACCGTGTCATTTATAAGAAGAATGAAGTACTACAAAGATTTTAGTAGATTCCAAATTATTTCTAAATTGATTTACTATTCAAATAAAAGGTCAATTTTTGTATAAAAAATAAAAATTATTAAAAGCTAAAATTAATATTATTACTGTGTTAACTTTGCCCCACTCTCCCCTATTTACAAGTTTTTTCCTTAAATTGATTTCGCTCGGTTTCGTGGGTTACAGAATTATTTAATTCAAAAGTTGATGGCATTTACTGTTTAAATATTTAATTTTTAAAAATAATAGTTTGACCCGGTTACGTACATTATTATATTATTGGGTTGGAGTAAAAGCTTATGGTTTTTATAATTCTTGTGTATAATTTCAACAAATAGTATGTTTTCCTCCGGTTTCGTGGGTTATTGGGTTATAGGCTTTAAAGGTTATGGTTTAAATATATAAACGTTTATGTTCTTCTAGTAAATATTTTATTTTTTTACATATTAAATTTTTCCTGGTTAATAAGGTGTATTATATGTTATTTTGACTAAATTTTATGTGTTTAAACATTAATGTTCGCCATATTGGATCCCTCATTCTATTATTTTGCAATTTTGACTTCGGTTTTGTAATCAGCGACCTCTAAAACCCCTGGATACCAAGTTTCTTACAAAATGAATAACACTCATACTTTAGCCAGCTTTTATGAATTTAGAACCACCATAATAGGCCCGCCATTTTTTTTTTTCAATTCTGACTTTGGATTCGTAATCAGCGACCTTGAAAACCCCTATGTACTGAATTTCATAAAATTGAATAAAGTTTTCGTATTTTGGCCATCTTTCCGGGATTTGGCCCCACTGTGGGGTGGTCCAATCATTCTGGGCTGGAAATGTCGTGGTTTGAATCTCTGTAGAGAAACAAACCAAATTATATTTAATTTAGTGCTCTTTACCGACCGAGTCTACGAAGCTTTGGGTGGTTTTATTACTTAGTTGAAATTAACTGGCCCTAGTCATTCTCGCACGGGTTTATACGACCCTCTAGAAAGCGAGCAAGGATAGTTCACATTTCCTGCAATAATCTATTTTGGTTGACGTTTGGGTTTCCTCTCAACACCACGGATACAGGAAGAGACGGACGAGAATCCTTTTTAGGAGCGGACAGGAATAGGCGAGTCTATTTTGGGATTAAGATTTACGTCATCTCCGAAGACAGGAATAGACGGGTGAGGGCATCTGCATCTATTTGGAGAAATATGACTCTCTAACCTGATTTTGCATCACGGGGTGAACGTTTGAAGGGAAGGTTCCCTGTGTCATGGAAAAGTGAATTGAAGAGGAGGAGAGGGGAACTGACCTGGTCTCCACTGGGCTCTCAACCTCCAAGTCCAGAGGCAGAGTAGCACTGGCTACAGAAAGGTTCCGAGGTCCCAAACACGATAACGGCGGATTCGGAAAAAAAACAAACTTCCTCCCGGGGATTCGAAACAATGGGCCACACTCCCCATAAAACCATCACCAAACCCACACCAACATTCCTCCCAGGGATTTTAACTAATGGGGCACACTCCCCATTAAAAAAGTAAAAAATCACCGACTCTGGACTTGAGTTTTTTTTATGGAAGGGTGCGTAACCAACACTCCTAAAATTAAATGATTGCAGGGCAATAGACCTCTGGGTCAAATATCTACCAACGCATGTCAATTCCCCGACCTGATATTTTTTAATATTGCGTATCCTACACCCCCTTTGAACAGATAAAAAGTGAAATAGGAACTGGTCTCTCACGCCTCCCATATTACTCTTGAACCTTTAAGTTTTTTCGTAGTCAACCTTGACTTAGACCCTAACAAATTATGCATTAAATTAGATATAATTTTTTTTCCTATTTAATGGAAACGTCCATATATAGCTTATGTGTATATCACTATTGGCTGATCTTTGTTGTTTAGTTACAGAGTTCAGAGAAACACGTCCATTCATTACACATAGCTTTTATTAGTTGAATATAGAAATTCTAAACAACACAACACAATGATCAAGGCAAAATAGATATATGTTTAATTATGTTTAACCTAATAAAATGTGCATCAGTACAGGTTTTAAAATTTAGTAATATTTTCATTACAAAAGTCTAAGAAGACACTACTAAATTCTGAAGGTTCTTACATCAAGTTTGGTGTAGAGATCCTCTGTGTGTGTGTCGGGTGAACGTGAGCTGTGCTGGGAGATATCAGCTTGTGCTAGGCACCTGATTGCTACCCCGGGACCTTGGTTGGGAAAAAAACCAACCAACTGCCACAAACTGAAATAAGATCGATATCGTACAAGGAAAGCTGCCTGTTTACACGTTTCTTACAACTCTCGTTACTTATTCAAGAATACAAACTTTCCAACACTAACACTAATTATTAATACTTATAATTCTCTCATTTAGAATACAATAGCCAAAGACTACTTTTCTTTTAACATACATAGTTTACAGTTAAAATAAGTACATTGGATACCCTCGCTAACTTAAAAAACATATTTGGAATTACTCGCAGCTTTATCGAGTAATGTTTTATTAGCGATCACTCGTATGTGTAAGGCCCCTTCCGACAATTTTGTTTAACATTAACTAATTCAACTGATTTATTATTTTATTGGTGACCTGGTGGTCTAGGGGTAAGGTGTCAGACTTCTGTGCTGAGGGTCCGGGGCTCAATCCTCGGTCCCGGCACAGATTTATCTGATTGCCAAACCCTTCCTTCACCTCTGACAAGACGTGTATTAATCACAACTTGTGAATGTGTGGAATGCCAGGCCTCCACCGTGGTTCGGATTCCACGTTAAACTGTAGGTCCTCCATTTCATCTCACAATCACCCTACCATTACACATTAGCGTAAGTGCGTATAACCCAAACGGGTAGTAAGACGCGGTGCTAATAATAATATTATTTTATTTATTAGCATCGCGTCTTACTACCCATTCGGGTTATACGCCGTCAAATGATGTCATTCTAAAGGATAGACCCTACACACATCCAAAACAATGAAGTTCATTTTGTATATAAATATGTTAATTTAGTATCACGTTCCCACAATTCAGTGGTAAATATGGCCAAGTTACAAGAAAGAGTCCCTGACTGAGAAACACTCAATATTATATATATATATATATATATATATATATATATAAATATATATATATATAATATTGATATATATATATATATATATAAAAGCACTTGGCACTTTGATTAGAGGATTTTTCCCATTACCTGAGAGCATCCACATACCTAAAATAAAATTCCTAACTGCTTTCAGAGGGAAGTAATATGTCAACCGTGTATGTCTGTGTGTACAGAAAAGTGTTTGTGCTAAGCATGCTTGACTCTGACTTGGCATACCCTGGTACTGGTGTTTATCTGACATGTTGATGTATTTCCTCAATCAGACTATCCTCTTCATTTTCTACTTTTGGCATATTGGCCTATTAAATTATGAACATTATTATTACTTGCACAATTAGCAGTTTAGGGTAGTTAATTACCTTATTTCCTAATTACTGTTGTACTTAAAAACATGTTTGTACCACCATGCCTACATCTTGTAAATGTTTAAGGGTTCGGTCAGACTGACAAGCGCGCGAGTGACTGAGCGACTACATAGCCACACTGGCGAGCGAGCGCGTAATTAGCAGATAGATCTCGATAGTTGTTGACGAGGAGACAAAGGTTCGAATCTTGGCTCAGTGAACTGAGGGTGGTTTTTAACAAGCGATTTATTGTTATAGTTTTCCCATCCTTTCTCCGCACTAATGGTGATTCTACTTTGTAAAACCCTACTTTGATTATAATGTTGAAGTATTTTAACATATCAATTATATATATATATATATATAATAGTCTTCCCAATTAAATTAGGCCGTTAGTAGCAAGTGTGCTAAACCTATCGATAGTAATTAAAAAGTCAAATAGAGAAGATTTCTTAGCACTATGGACTAACATACAATAATGTCCAGTGCCTGTAAACTAGACTGTTCCTGCTTGAAAAATAGAGCGGGTCGCTCGCTCGCGCGCTCCAGTCTGGCCACCTCTCATTACAACCAACGTGTTCTAGTTTATATTTTAGTCACTCGCTTGCTCGCCCGCCCGCCCAGTCTTGACATACACTAAGTAGTTATGGAAAACTTAAAAAAAAAAGTCCTGTTATTTGATAGGAGTTGTACATAGATTAATATTGTCAAATAAGCAAAAAAAATCTTGTGAAAGGAAAAGGTTCTCTAGATGTGTCTTGAGATCCATGCCTTGAAGTTATAATTGATTATTTTACTAAATTAAACATGTACTTCAAAAATATGGGTTTATAAACTGCGCAAAAAGTTAGATTTTGCTACTTGGAGGTAGCAGCATACCCAATTAATAAAATGTATCAGATGATAAAAACAAACGTCACTGTTAAGTAGGCCTATACTTGAAATTGCTAGGACATATATTTAACATACCGTAACAGGGTTGACACGCACTTGCAGCTCAGGAAAAACATGGACAATTCTGTAAACTTGCTCTTAAAGGGAACATTGACAAAGACTTGTGAAAGGCAATTGAATTTTCAGATATTTTTTGCTAATTTTTGAAAAACGTAGTAGACGAGTATAGCCCAGTGTAAACTACTAGGCCTACTTAAGTTTTAAGTTCAAATATAATTCATGTAGTTTTACGAAAAACACTGATATATTTGTCTTTAATAATACTTGCATCAATAATTTAAAAGAAAGCATTGAGAGTAACGAGATGTTTTAAATAAATATTTGCTTATAAAATACTAGAAAAATGCATATATTTGGTCTGGAATAGAAATGTAATTTTGAAACTTAAACATTTTATCAACCCTAAACAAATAGGTTTTGTGAACGATATTATGTATTGGAATTATTGAATGCACTAATGAATGTATGTATTTACTTCTTTTAGGAAAAAATGATCATGCTTAACTATTCAAAATGTAACGCATTTAATGAATGGCTCTAATTAAATTAATACAAACCGTATATTTCCTCTTAATTCTGCCTGACCCTGCCCTAATAGACTAATTATTCTGCTAGCCTAGACGGGTAGTAAGACGCAGAATATATTATTATTATTATTATTATTATTATTAGCACCGCGTCTTACTACCCGTTCGGGTTATACGCACTTACGCTAATGTGTAATGGTAGGGTGATTGTGAGATGAAATGGAGGACCTACAGTTTAACGTGGAATCCGAACCACGGTGGCGGCCTGGCATTCCTCACATTCACAAGTTGTGATTAATAAACGTCTTGTCAGAGGTGAAGGAAGGGTTTGGCAATCAGATAAATCTGTGCCGGGACCGAGGATTGAACCCCGGACCCCTAGCACAGAAGTCTGACACCCTACCCCTAGACCACCAGGTCACCCAGAATATATTAAAACCTTGTTGAATATAGAATCAATATATTTTAAACTAATACTGTTTCAGAAATAGTACACGTGTACTCATAATTGAGAAATTTAAATGCTTATTTACATATTTTATTCCTTGAATGTACTCAACTGCCAATTGAAAAAGGTACAAGACATCGTTTTATAGTTATTTCATTACTAGTGTCCCATTATTTTTAAACACATGTGTACCTGACGCTTTTGTAACATACCAGGGTTTGTCTGACATTAGCCTACCGTGACCACTGGTCGGCTGACACTCGTTTCGAGTGCCAAGGCCTTGTTTTTCTCCGACTATTTGACATATCGTCACGCACTGTGGGCTGGCCTTCCACTCCCCTCTCCAAGTGTGTGGAACTTCCGGTGGGTTCGTGAAGCGACTACCGGACTAGACGCAGCCAGCTACCTGCCCGCTCTCTTAATCCAGTAATTGTCAACCTTGCAAGGTAATGTAGCCCTACCAAACATTACCTACCATGATGAGAATCTAACTCGGGACAATTAGCTTGGTAGTCAAGTAAGCTACCGACTGGTAAAGAGTTTCACTGAAAGAGTAATAAACCATGAAATTAAAGAGGAAATGCACATGCTCTAAACTTAATCCTGGCGTATCAGATTAAAAGCATCACACTCTCAAAACGTCCATTCCTGCAGACGTAAGCCTAACCTACTGTTGCTATATTGCAAACTTTTCCATTATAAAATCTATATAAATAATACTACTTCAAAACGATTGGTTTATGTAAACCAAAAGAGAATAATAACAAATCTTTCCACTTCCCCATCTCAAATATTGACTCCCAATGTTTAACAATCTCCTGACTTTGATAAAGTCTGCATATAAAAGTTAAATAAATACAATTGCATCACATTCCATGTAAACGACTTCCCCCCACAAGGCTTACTTGTGTTATCAAAATGGCAACGGTTCTCTTGGTTAAGATCCTTCAAATAACGTTGATGATAGTTAAATTTAGAGAGGAAATGTGCGAAAAATATATTGTTACTTATTTTAAAATCGGATTCCATTATTGAGACTAATCCTACAAGGTCCGTTTTTCTAGGAGTTTAAATAGAAAACTGTGAAAATAGTAACATAATTAATTATTATCTCTGCCAATAGAAAACTGGATTTTTTTTCCTTCTGAAAACCTGTAAATGCCGAGGAATTTAAAAAAAATTACCAATTTTGTCAACCCTAGTCAATAGAGTCTTTCAAATATTATAGCTTGTCTTTTCAAGCCATCATGGTTACATACTTCTTTAAAATATGAGTGAAGAATGACCCTGGGCACGGGACGACTCCTGGATAGCTCAGTGGTTAGAGCATTGGCGTACTAAGCCAAAGGTCCGGACTCGATTCCCGTGTCCAGGTGTCATTTTTCAATCTAAAGAATAATATATCATTTAGTTAGCTTGACATTAATTCCTTTTTCTTCTACCTTTTTATTTTGAAATACATGGTCACATTGTGGCCATCAAAAGAGCTTGTTCAAACATATTTTAACAATGGGCCAGTTTCAGTCAGATTTAGCATGCCTCAAGTGCGGCGCTATACTAAATACAAGACGTCACCTACCTGAAATTGAATGGAATGGGCCAGTTTCATATGCGAAACTGGCCCATTCCATTTTGGTGTAGGTAGGTTTCGTCCTGTATTTAGTATCGACTCGCACTTTAGGCGTACTAAATTTGACTATGAAACTGGCCCTAGGTCTTTGACTAAGGGGAATATATTTATTTGTCTAAAACAGTGGTTCCCAACCTTTTGTGGCCCATCTCTCCTTTCTGGAGGTTGACTAACACCAAGCGCCCCCTTTTCATTTTCATTGTATGCCTAATTTTAATTTGAAGTAAAGTGTAAATAATAAAGCAGTTTTATTATTTTAAACAATTTTACTACCGTATATAAAAACAACCAAAGCAGTTTTATCCGGTCACTCTTAAATAAAATAGAAAAAAAATTAAAATGTACATTTTTTACAGATTTTTTTTAAGAACAAAGAAGTGAAATAATTAACTAAGATCATTGACGTACATTTAAAAAACAGGAGTACATGTTTTCATTTTAAAATTGGAATCTGGAAAAAATTAAGTTGACAGTAACTTCTACTGTACAGTACTATTTTAATTTTTCCCCCTTTGAATACTCATCGCCCCCAAATTGCCCCCCACTTATTTATTGCCCCCCTGATAACCCAAATCGCCTACTTGGGGGCGATCGCCCCCAGGTTGGGAACCACTGGTCTAAAAGAACCTATTTAGGTTAAAGGAATGTTTATGTTGTTAATTCGTATTAAATCGAATAAATCTACCAAGATTTACATTTATATGGTCAAGTAGGTAGCAATTTTGCTAAAACATTTGGTTTTATTTCGTGTATTTATTATAAATTCAAAAATAATTTAATCAACTTTAAATGTGTTTATATGACCATTTTAATATTCTGAGTGAAATTTCGTTAAAAACACCTATCGATTACTTTTACTCTTAAGTGGCTGATGATATCAAACATTCAGCATAGACTCTGTCTCAAAATAATAATTGATGTAAGAGCACTTGGCAACTTTGGATAGATCTCTGGCTGGCCATTGATACCCGTATCCAAGTGTCATTTTTCATCATATATTTGTATATAATGATTAAATTAAATATTAAATTTCTTATGATAACTCATTTATAACACAGGTACACTTGAGTTTTATTCTAAAGATTATTACTATGAATATATCTAACTACCACCACCATAACTATGGCTATGCTTAAATTAAACCGAACTGGATCTAGGCAATACATACATAATAATTAATCAATACTTATCGACATCAATAATAGAGCTTTATCACTGATGCATATAATCAAATCATTACTTTAAAATACGTTAGGCCGGCTTTAGTGTTTTATGCTGCATGCTCAAGTGCTAGAAGAAAATCGGCCTATAAAATACCTAAAAAAATGTTTTCAAAGAAAGCCAAGTTTTAAACCTATTTTAAAAATCTATCACATAACTCTACCGTCAAATATAAAATTGCAAAAAACTACCTCAAGGACAGTTTTTCATATAGTAACATTACTTTGTCAAGACCCCAAAACTCTGTTCAAAGGGATGCACATTTAAATATTGACATAATAATAATAATAATAATGACATTAGAATGGGAACTAGGAAAAGAATACAGTCGGGATATGCATGATATTATTCGGTCAATAAGTTGTTGACATATCGCCAGCTTTCACGAATGTAAAACTCAGAATATACAAAACAATAATTTTACCGGTTATTCTCTATGGGTATGAAACGTGGTCTCTTACCTTGAATGACAAAAATAAGTTTAGAGTATTAGAAAACAAAGTTCTTACAAAGCTATTTGGTCCAAAAAAAAGGGATTGAGATAATAAAGATTAAATAATGTTTCACAATGATGAGCTACATAACCTATACTCATTACAAGGCATTGTTAGGATAATCAAATCTCGCAGATTACGGTGGACAGGACATGCAGCGCGAATAGAAGAATTAAAACCTTGTTTAATGTACTGACTGGTAAACCACTAGGAAGAGACCAGTGGGAAGACCTAGACGGACATGGGATGATAACATTAGAATGGACTGGATATAACTAGCTCAACATAGGGCTAATAAGTGTGGCAATGAACCTTAGAGCTCCTAATGCCATAGAGTAAGTATAATAATAAGGATTAGTTATGTTCATAAGAGTGGGAGATTTGTTTACATTACATGGTAGAGGTTTTAAAGATGTTTTTATAAACATTGTAAATATCTAAGATTACGAGAGATGAAAAAGCGAATACCAGAATAACCTAGACAAACCCTTAACCTATACAAACCCTAATTTTTTTTTAATAGGAAGCCCACTTTCAACCACCAACATTGATTGAAAGTCACTAAAATATGACGTGGTAAAAATATGTTTTATTTGATTAATTAATTATAAAGTTAATTTAAAAAATTATTAAAATCTTCCAATGGTAATGCCTTAAGTACTGTATAATTTATTTTTACATCATGAATTAGAAGGAATAAGAATGTAATACAATTATAGTATTTTTATTTCCGCCATTGTGGCAATATGAGTTTCCAGTTTTCAAATAACAGGCTTCCTATGAAAATAAGACTCTATAGTCAGACAGATGATATATTTTTTTCTGTGAGTATCTGTCTTACCAAAATTATGACGCTACCGTTTTATTATTGATACGTGTAAAACTATTTTTATTAAATGTCGCACCTACTTAATGGGAAATATCCTCGCACCAAGGTATTTATTACGGGAATGACGCCTATGAATCTTCAAAACCACTAAACCTTGACTTTGTTAAACGTTTATTTGTGAAAGGGTAACAATATACGTTCATCTTAGAACTATGACATGTCGCGTGGAAAGTTGTTTAAAATTAGCTGGTTTCACTGTTTCATTAAATTTATTAAAATCTATGGTTTTTATTCATACAAGCTTACAAGGACATGTTGTTGCCACTCACCTCCATATTTTGAAATAACATTCAACTTCCGAAATAGCGTGGATATATTTGGGTGCCTGAAATGCGTTTCATTCAGCATTCCTTTAATCAAGTTGTGATAGAATATTGTCCTCTATAGAAAACCACCTTCATAATCTTTGAGTACTAAAAATTGCTATTATATTTACATTCTGTTCTTGGTTAGTGTTAGGGAATTACTTGTGCCAGCATATGACCTTCAGTTTCATTTTTAAAATAATATGAACATGGAAATGAAATTGGTTTTAGTACTTGACACTTATTTCAGTAATATATAATACTGTTTATAAAATGGTACAAAATATTACCGAGATAACATTCTTAATATCATTAAATGCAATTTTCGGTATTTTCCTCAAATTTAACTTTTTTAATTTAGTATTTAACATTTAGATAACATGATTCTAAATATTTCTGCGTAGTTAGTTTTCCTTATTTTACTATAAATTATAATAATTATTGAAAAGGGGACTTTAGCGCTGAAATGACTCTCTAAGGGCATTTCCCAAAAAACACCAGTGACGGTCATTTTTATTAATGACCGTCACTGATGAGTGATGACAGTCTCTGGTGTTTGTGACGAACACTGGTGGGACACCGGTGTCCGACACTTAATTGCCAACAAACTGAGCAGCATTTTTTTTCTATTATTTAAAATCGACTCAAGCTATGAGTAACTAACTATTTTTTGTTACTTCTAAACAGAAGAATGAGGCGAAAATGTGATCGGATAGAAAGACTCTTTCTACACACTATTTGACGATATGAGGCATCCCAAATAACGGGACGAATTTATACATTACACATAAAATCATCGACGTTGGTAAAATATATACTTATGGCTAGAACAAGAAAAATAGCTTTGTTCTTGACGTCGAAAGAACAACTGACTACTTGCTGGTTGTCAGAACTACGCTACTATTGAAACTAATGTATTTCGTTCAGACACAGTAACCTTGTCCGTTGCATGTGATGTAGATCGGACACTGTGGTGTCCCAGTGTGGAAAGGCCCCAAGATTCCGATGGACATAGCTCTTACTAGTAGTACTCGAACATCACGAGAGGAGCATTGTTGTAGCTACGTCATTCACTCCTTCACTAGAACATTTCATCAACCCTTATCGCTTCAATCCATTACACGATTAACAAAAGACAAACCCGCATCTGTGGTCAGGCATGTAAAACTTGCGGCTTGTGGCCCGATTCATGATTATGTGCGGCTCGAACTAACATACAATGCGGCCCATTTAGTCTTTTTACAGACGTTGTAGGACTACAACATTTGAGATTATGACATTTGTAAGATGGTTATTATTTGGTGAAATATAGCAAGTGAGGTTGGTATATCAAATTTTACCTATTACTAACCAAAGCTCAATCCCCAAAAATGGTTAAATTTGTTTACCAAATATTTGCAATAGTTGTCGGCACACAAGTGTGTTTACGCTCATGAAAAGAAACAAACACCCGAACGATCAAATTTACCAATACATATATGTAATATATTTTGAACGCGACCCCACTCACGTACTTAATGCAAAAATAAAGTTTCAAATTTTTGGTTAAAAAAATACGATAGTTCTAAACATTTTAAGTTATCTTAATTTTATTTTTGTTACTATAAGGATTTTAAAATTGAGACTTTTTCCACCTAGCATGGTGAAAATATTTAAATTTCTGAAATGCAGCCCCCTCGTTATTTTCATTGTTCAATGTGGCCCTTATGGTCAAACGAGTTTGACACGGCTGGTCTAACTCGTCATTCTCGCAATAAACTGGATTGCTGGTGACAGGGAATCGGGGTCTGAATCCCGGATGGGCAATGAAAGGTGAGGAGGGGGGAGGATAAGCAGGGCATGTGAGCCCCCCTCCAACCAAGATCCCAAATATGTTTAATAACAACTAAATCATATGAACTATGAATTCATTAGCGTAAGTGCGTGTAACCCGAACAGGTAGTAAGACGTGGTAATAATAATAATAATAATAATAATAATAATAAAAATAAATAATTTAAATTTACTATCTAAGAAACAAAACTTAGTAAACCTCCATTTGCACCCACACCAACCAGTCCAAAAAACTGTTTTATCGTCACTGCTTTGCTCACCGATGAGATAGTGATCATATAAATGACATTAGCCTGTTCTCATAAATGAGGAGTACAACAATAGAAGTCCTGTATGGATCTGACGAATACTTTTTGAATTTACTGGCTTCAAAACATTCTAACAATGTATTATTTACCATAAAAATTCGAATGTACCAGACTAACCTTAGAGTGTATTTGATTAGATTTATAAATGTGTTAAATACTGGGTTGGAAGAAATAAAATGAGCTTTTTTTTTGTCTGTTTGAATCAAAGAAAAGCATTAATTGCCCGGAGTAACCACGCAATTAATTGCCGGGTACTTTTGCTCGTTTATGATAAATTAATTTCTCAAGACGACCAAAGCATTGATATATTTATTTGGAAGTATGTTAATTTTTTTAATACAAAACTCCCAGTTATTGGTTGATAATGCTTCAAAAAGAAGGTAAATAGTAGTTTGTTTCTCACTGGCTTCAAAAATAGGAAATTTTTTTTTCAGGATTTTTTGTGTTTTCTTATTACTTTGACTCATTTTATTCAGTTACGGGTTTAGTTCATCTTCTATGGCAATTTACGAGTACATTGACCAATTATCGTTTTCATTTGTTTTTTCACTTGCCTTTGTTTTTTGATGACGAAATGTCACCGAAGAGCTTGTTAATTAATTCTTCTGCGAAAGCATCAATGTAAATTTGCTCACTCACATTTTTAATTTTACACCTTCATTTGATTCCGTTAAAGATCTTTTGTTAATCCGAATTCGATGGATCCTCTCCGTCGTGACTATCCACTGGTGCTGGATCTATGCAAACAATTATTCTTGAAACTCGCTTCAGGGGCCGCATGCCCTTAAACGCTATTATTGCAATAAACTAGACTACTGATGACGGTGAGCTCATGGTTCGACCCTAGTCGGGTTTATTGAGTGTGATTTTCCCTAAAAAGTTTCTCACTCTCTCTCTTCACGCAACTGCGGGTACACTTCCTCTAAAATCAACCTCTCTCATCCCTAACTCATTAGCGTAATTAGTAGGCTATATAAGCGTATAATCCGAATGGGTAAGACGCGGTGCTAGAAAAAATATATATTCTTGAACATTTGGTACATTGCGCCAAATATTCTGTAGTGTATTTTTTTTTTAGGAAAAAAAAAAATCGATCATCCATAATGTTGCTGAAATTTGAGAGACGATTAAATTTTTAGCATCATGAAATCATGAATACAAATGTTAGGGTCATAGGTAAGACTGCTTGCTACCTTTCAAGGTAAACGTAGTCTACGTACAGAATATTATTCGTGACATCACAGGCCACAGATATAAACGTCTGCAATTAACATAAAATGCATCTACCTACTGTATGGATCAGACAGACAATCACTGTGTTTCATTTATCATATAATTAATAAATTAATATATAATTAGATTAGCTATGTTATTATAATTTATAATCAATATTCTATATTAAAAAAATTAAGTTTTTGTCTCTCATGAGTGATGCGCAGTATCTACCACACAGCAATGTTCCAATATCTTCTTTTAGTTATTGTGGTTATTTGGATTACTTTATGCACTAAAATTACTTGGAAAATGTTTTATTACACAATTGTTTGTAATATTTCGTGTTACCCTGACAAATCAAGCTATTATCACAACATGCAATTCAATTTCTTCAGATTTTTTCCAAATAAATATTAATTCGTAGCGTACAAAACAGCTCAGAATTGAACATAAATCGTTGTATTTTAGCTATCATTATTTTTATTGGCGAAGCTTCGAAGCCAAAATTTGTTTCGAAGCAAAGTCGAAGCTGATGTTTGTTTCTAAGCTAAGTCGAAGTTTCGAAGCTTCGCACACTCCTAAAATATAGTATTTGTTGATATTTCAGGATGGGGTAGGCCAACCGCCAGAACATCCTTTACCGTTGGCTACACTCTTAACTATAATAATTGCATATTATCTAATGATATACTAATTTTTGGTCCATCATTTCAAGGCCGTAGCCAGCCAATAATTTCAGGGGGGGTTTGGTGGGCACATCCCCCAATTTTTATGGTAACACAGCCCCCTAATTTGTATTTGTATCTTAATTTTAATATTGTTTGAACCATAAATATTCTGTTCATAAAATTTCGCGGGGGGTTTGAACCCCCAAAACCCCTCCCTGGCTACGGCCTTGCATCATTTAAAACTTAGTCTTTAGTTTCGATGTATTCCCAATAGTAAAAATACATTTCCAATCGTCGATCATATTTTCCCGTGTTTATGTTTTGACTCCTTTCAATTTTTCCCGATTAGGTATTTTTAAATTGTCAAAGAAAGAATAGGGCCGACATGAATAAGATTGACCTTTGAATCGATCAGAAAAATCTATTAATCGAGGGTAGGTAATATATTTTTGATGGTATCAAACCAAGATGAACCATCCTAACTAAGCAGGAAGCGTTTGGTTTAGGTGGCTTACACTTATAAACTGCAAGGCACAATGTTCAATCTCGATTCCCGACCGATTGCACTAACGGTCGTATTTTCACTATAGAGTAGTGTTTGCATGCATTACCAAAAAACTCATTCAAATTATCTTTTTTCATAGATCCATTAATTATTTGACAGTCAAAATCCCATAATAGATTTTGGTCGGCAATCATATCAATAGAAACTGGATGTTCATTAAGCGCTAAAACTGTGCCTTGCACTGGGAGGGCTATTTTTAAACTAGTGGTGTTCGGGCGAATCCAGTTCGAGTCAACTGTTGGAAGACATGGCTGCTTGAGAGGGGGAAGCGTGTTGGTTAGTCGAATGGAAAGGGGAAGTTGTTTTTACCCTGTCTCACAAATGAGGGCTATAGGCCTAAGTCTAGGGGTAACAACTGAGTGTATTTGCTGATATCTACAATGTGGCTCCTTGTGGTTTTTCTCATCTCCATTTTAAGCTAATGCGGGATTATTTTATCGTAACTACACACACCTCATTCCAACCCATTATTAGACTATACCATTGGTCACCAAATGGCGGGCCGCAGATACATTTTTGAGGACCCCGACGAGATAGTGATAAACAGAAGAAATCATTCTATCTCGGTGTACTAGGGCTAGAATACATGGAAGGCCAGCAATAATAAATAAGTAAAATAACTAAAATGAAAGAAAATCACGTTTTTGAATTACATAATATAGTAGCTTGAACTTGAGTAACTAAAAGTTTTGCCGGACCGCGGAAGTATTTCGAGTTTTTAAAATGGACCTCTATCAAAAATAAATGGAGACCCCTGGACTATACCCTTAATAAATGCCACATATGTGGATGAGACTCTCACGACTGTACTTTGTATTGTATCTCCATAGAAAGCTTGTTGAGTTTCCAGTACTGATGAGGGCTACACTCTGTTCCTTGATGCGACATCCAACCTGCATATATGAGCTAATTCTTACCATCCATACACACGTCAACGTAATAAAACACATCTTTTTACAATCATTTTAAAATCTTTTTTAGCTATAAGTTTGCGTGTAACCCAAACATGTACTAAGATAAGACGCGGGGAATAAAAAGTATACCCTAACAAGCTACCCACAATTGGGGGGATGTGGAATAAGCCCCCAAGCTCGTATAGTCTGGCTTTCCGGTTACGTAGTCAGGGTTCGAATCCAGGCTGGGTGTACTGGGGTGATTTTTCATAAATTGTCTCCCACTCTATAAACGAAAATGTGGGTACACATACTTTAAATATTACCTTGATCATCTCTTCCCCTTTAGTAAAAATAAGTACATATGTCCCGTATGGGTAGTATGACGTGGTGCAAAAGGTCACAGGTTTTTTATCTGCTTTTAAAAGTTATAATTGTTATTTTAAATCCCCATATACCTACATTAACCTATTTTTTGTTTTAATTTATTCATTATTATTATTATTATTATTATTATTATTATTATTATTATTATTATTATTATTATTATTATTATTATTAGCGATTTGGACCTCCTAATTAATTCATATTTCGGATAAATTGTTCATTTGATGTGAGCTAACTTACGTCGTTGCAAGAACATTGAATGTAAATACGTTTCTATAGTTGGCTATGTAAATGAAACAGTACAAATATTGTTTGTTAACTGGAGCAATGTAGGTCTAGGCCAGAAGTTGCCAAAGTCATTGAGTTTAGGAACTCTTTTAAGGGTCACCGCGCACTGGGCGACCAGCCGCGCTACCCACAGCCAGCGACCGGCGAGAATGCTAGTGGTAAATGGGAGAGCGCGCAGCTGGCCGCGGCGACCAATGGGATAGTGAGCGGCGCGCAGGCGACCAGTTGGTAAACTGCACTAATCCACTAGAAATTAGAAATTAAATGGTCGGTCGCTTCCTTGGTCGTGGAGCAAGTCGCCGGTGTCTAAAAGGTCACAGCGGCTGGTCGTGTAGCCTGGTCGCCCAGCGCGGTGGCCCTAAAACTGTCAAATTATTTCACGAGATACCAAGATTAAAAAATTGCCGTATCGTGTTTTGGTAATTATATCAACCTGAAGGCCATCACACCTTTGTTCAAATGGGGGTGGTCTTTGTTTGAGGCTTGTAAAATCGACTAGAGAAGAACTAAATGAACCCGGACGTTGCATTTTGTAACTAAATGATAAACAAACATCCGATACATTTGTTACGGTTCTTACTTACTATTCTTATATTTTATAAACTACAATATTAGATTGAATTAATACTTATTTACACGCCTATTAAATACCCATGTCTTGAGTGCGCACACGTCCACTACAGTGTGGAAACACGCACTTTTATCTTTACACTCTCAGTCCCGTTGCTCGACTGTCCAGTTTAGCCCTACACTCGGCCCGTTGGAATGTCCCCCACCCCCTTACTAATAGGGGTGGCCCAAGCCTGATGTCTGTGAAGGGCTGGCCCGAGCATGGTCTCACTCGCTACACTATCCCCCCCATAGATTGGGCACGACCCAGTGCCCACAAAATTATACCCGGCTTGATACCGCTCTGGTACACGCGAGTCTCGTTTTGGGTAGCGCCGTTCGGACTCCGTCCCCTGCTCGCACATTCGTGTTTGTTGAAGCTGCTCCCTCAGTCCTGCTGGTACCAGTTTTACCTGGAGGTGCTCTTGTTGGAGAGGGTGGGTGTTTTGCCCCTCACGTGGCAGCTGGT
>CABFWB010005189.1:0-21510 GCA_902151455.1 Timema bartmani | reverse complement strand
GAACGTTCCACTTCGAGGGTAGATTCTGTTTCTACAGCAACAGTCATAGCTTCATCAAGCGTTTTAGGTCTAGACTGTCGCACAAATAAACACAATTGCGGGTCATTTAACGCCTCTATAAATTGGTCCTTGGCGAGAACATCTCTCACAGCCGCATCTAAATTTGGGAAAGCTTTAGCTGAAAGTCGGCGTAATTCCAGCCCAAGCGACGGGAGTGGTTCTGCGGGTGCATGACGTCGGTTACGAAACATGGCTTTAAAAAGTTCGTCTCCTTGCCCCGGGGCCAGAGCTTGTTATAATCAATTTTTAACTTTGGAATATTGTTTTTGTTCTTCTTGGCCCAAAACAAGATACGACTGTAACGCTTTACCGGCCAAACTTGCCGCGAGATACGCGCACTTCGTTGCGTCATCCGACCAATTGTTCACTGTGGCCATTAACTCAAAATGTGCTATCCACTCGGACACGTCACTTTGACCGTCGAATGTTCGGGGCAATAATACAGCGCTAGCCATTGTAGTTTAATATAGCAAAATAAGTTTAATACGTACTGTCCCACCGCTGCCACCACTGTTACGGTTCTTACTTACTATTCTAATATTCATAAACTACAATATTACATTGAATTAATACTTATTTACACGCCTATTAACTACCCATGTCTTGAGTGCGTACACGCCCACTGCATTGTGGAAACACGTACCTTTATCTTTTCACTCTCAGTCCCGTTACTCGACTGTCTTTTGTCACACCTGTCCAGTTTAGCCCTACACTCGGCCCGTTGGAATGTCCCCCACCCCCTTACTAATAGGGGTGGCCCAAGCCTGATGCCTGTTCAGGGCTGGCCCGAGCATGGTCTCACTCGCTACACATTTATCACCATCTCATGTGTGTCTATATAAGATAAATTGATTTTTAAGTCTAAACGATAGTTTTAAGTTAGTAACATGACCGGGTTTTATTATAGGCTATTGCTTCTGTATACGACTTTCTAATAGAATAATATATTTTTGAAAAGTTTTCATCCTAAATTTTAAATGCGACAATCGCTTCTCTTACTGGTAAGGTATTCTTAATTTCGTTTTTGGTGTTGTTTTCAATGACCCATACACAAAAGGATTCACCACTCCTGACAGTGACGTCACTTATAGCAGGACATAAATTAACTTTCAAGTTTCAACGGCTTTTTTGAAACCTACTGTGCTGGTTCAAACAGAGGCTCTTAACCAAAAGCGTGACATTTACGTGTTGCAAATACCTTTTTATCGTTTTAGTATATAAGTGTTTTAATGTTGATGTAAGGGTTATGTCATGAAGATACCGAAGGATTTAATTTAATCCTCATTATGGTGGATACATGTTGGGCTATGTTGCTCAAAGAACGATTTTAATTAACATCATAACCGAGTTGTGACTGAAGAGAGTGATTTTTACTAAATTGTCCCAAAACTAGAGCCTGGTTCGAATCTTAGTGGTGTTTATGACAATACTTAATATAATTTTTAACAGTATTAGTCCTGACTGGCGCTTACCAAATATATGGCCTCAAATACTAGATGTGGGGTACTATGCGTTCGATTATAGTTCACAAGCTGTGTGTTATAATTAAGTGCATTTTTAATACCATCACTGCGGAGAATATATACTAAACACAATTTAGGAGTATAACCAGTTTAAATCAAACTTAGTGGAAACATGCATACCACTATATTGATAATAGGAATGGCTGATTGGTCTAGTGATATATACCACACGCCCCTTATTAACTTCGAGGTCGTGGCTTAAATTCGATCGATTGTACAAGGTGGTTTATTATTATTATCATCATCATCATCACGTCTACTTCCTGTTCAGTTTGTATGTATATACGATAATTACTCTAATGGGTTAGGGATGGAGAAGGAAGCATTTGAGAGGTGATCCACCCGCATTAGGCCCAACCGGGATTTGAACCCCGATCTCCCCGTCATCAGCAGGCCAATCTAACACGAGAATGACACCTCAGATCATTCAGCCACTGAAGCTGGTGTTTATTATTAAATGGCTTCCCAGCCTCTCAAGGGAAATTATATAGAAGTTAGACCTACATAAAGCTCACTTACCTTTGACCCTGATTCAGGCAAAACTCTAAATAAACTTGGAAAATAAGGGCTTGTATTACACACAGCACTAAGGCCCATACTATATTATATTCTCACACACAATCGTGTGTTCTTATTTGCGTATATAGTATTTATATTTATATTTAATATAGTGGCCACCTACTTCTGACGGGGAGGTCAGGGTTCGAGCCCAACTGAGTGAATTGGAGGTCTAACTTAGATCTAACCAGGGCATAATACAGACATAAAAAACAGTCAACTTTCTTAAATGATAAAGTAATAAATTTAATGAGTCCAAGCAATTTTAATGATTGGGAAATTACATGGTCAACATGATAGTGGAAATAAAGTTTGCTATCCAGGAAAACACCAAGATCATTAATATAAAGTGTGCGAACTAAGTTTCCACTCCCCAATTTATAAGTAAAAAAGAAAGGATTAGTTTTCCTAGTAAAATATATAGATTTGGTTTTAGATTTATTGATAGACATTCCATTTTCCAAAGACCATTGTAGAATACCATTTACATAATTTTGTAAATCTATACAATCTGCAATTGATTTGATAGTTTTAAATAATTTTACATCATCAGCAAAGAGTAAATAACTAGATGAGTTCAAATATTTACCAATGTCATCAATAAACACATTAAAGAGAAGAGGACCTAAATTAGACCCCTGTGGTATGCCACAGGGTGCTAAAAATGTATTTGAGCTGTGTGAATCAATTTTAATAATGAATGATCTTTCATGCAAATAACTGCTGAACCAATTTACATATGAGTGAGAAAGTCCAAAATTACCAAGTTTAGCGAGAATAATATTATGCTGACATAAGTCAAATGCCTTACTTTGGTCAAAATAAATAGCATCAACCTGACCTTGGGCAGAGACTTGAGGGGCAACATGCCCAAGAAATTCTACTAAATTAGTTACAGTAGATTTATTTTTTATAAAGCCATGTTGATTATCTGAAAATTTATTTTTAAGGTGGTGAAAAGTATGCTCATGTATGATTTTCTCGAATACTTTGGAGAAAGTGTTTAAGAGAGAAATTGGTCTATAATTACAAACATTTGTTTTTACCCCCTTTTTATAGATAGGTATGACAACAGATTGTTTCCATGTACGAGGAAAAGTTTCATCTGACAGGCTAATGTTAAAGATATAGGCTAACAAAGGGCTGAAAATGCTGGCACAGCCTTTAACAATAAAACTTGGAATTCCATCTGTCCCGGCACATCTAGAAGAACTCAATTTTTTAATAGCATTAGCAACATCCAAGGGTGTAATGTGGCATGGATACAAGGGCGCGCTAGTTTCAATAACGGGGCAGGGTAAAACAGGAATAGCTGAATTATAAACGGAATGAAAGTAGGTCCCAAACTCATTAGCAATTAGTAAAGAATCCTCTATAATCTTGCCATTTATTTCTAGGTTAGACGGGAAAACTTTATTCATACGATTATTTTTAACAAATCTCCAAAATTCTTTAGGTTTGCATTTATTTTCTATTGAGTTCATCTGATTGGCTCTGTCTATAATCAAAGTAGTTTTAACTAATTTACGAAAGTGAGAAAAATGCGAATAGAATACACTATTATTTATTAGTTTAAACTTTAAAAAAAATTGTTTTCTTCCTAATATAGTATTTAAGAGTATAAGAAAACCAATTCGGATATTTGGATGAATTAAGAATAGTAATTTGAGGAATATGCCTTTTGATTTTCCTTTGGACTAAGTTGGTAAAATTATCTACAGCCAAATTAACATCCGTAGTAGAATAAACACAAGACCAATCAACAGTGGCCAGGTCATTGTAAAGATTAAGGTAATCACCACGTGCATAGTCAATATATGTATTAGGGGTGTCATTAATTTTAGTAGCAATAGGTACATCAAGTGAAATCAATGAGGGTGGATAAGCTAAATCAATATTTACTAGTGAATGAGAGCTTTGAGTTACTAAGGGGTGGTGAAAATTAGCAAAAACAAGGTCAAGGAGGTTAGTGTCATTATCAGCTTCATTAAGTTGTTCTAATCCTAATATGTTAGTTGAATAAAGAAGTTGAGTAGCTTTTAATTTAATGTAGAAATGCAAAATACTCTGAGCATGATGATATTTCCAATCAATTTTGGGGCAGTTAAAATCACCGAGTAGTACTATTCTATAGGGGTAGTTAGCCAAAACACCTTCAAGAAATGTAAAGTACTAGTTAATTGCTTCGACTGTTATTTGGGGAGCAAGATATATGTTCCCAATTAACAGATTTTGGAGATCAAATCTCAATCCAGACACATTCCATATTATTCTCTATGTCAGTTCTCCTGACCACACCAGAAATAGTATCAATGACAGAAGTGAGAACACCACCACCCTTTGAGACAGTAGCTTCGTCATATAACTTCATTAACAAACTCACTAGAGAGCCAAGTTTCAACCAAACAAATAATAGAGAATTCATTCGAACAAACATTTGAAAATAATTCCCTTGCTTTGGTTCGTAGACCCCGAACATTTTGATAATATAATAATATATCAGTATTATTCACTGGGAGATGGGTTGGGAGGTAGGTAAATAATAATAATAACATACGGATAACTAGGACGGGTAGTAAGAAGTGCTATTCAAAAACTTTATTTCTGGATTGAAACACAGTCTATTTTTCCTGGGAGTGTAGGGAACGCGAAAAAGGGGCAGCGATCTTGCAGTTTTACAACAACAAAATTTTTTTGGTCCAAATTAATCAAATATTTGTTTAGCAGAAACATAACAGTTTAATTTTACTCACATGATGACCTCGACAGTTCTTGAATATTTCTCGAGGGTGTCCTAAAATGCAATGACAACTTTTTATCTTAATTTAAAAAGTTAATAATCATATTCTAATATACCGATAACAGATATTCAGGAACTGTTGCTATATAAACTCCAAAAACACTTTTTATCGCGTTTACACTCCCACTTTGACAGCACAAACCGGTATCACATGATTGAAGTCCATTCTTTGAGCCGTATTTACACCCTCAGTTTTCCTAAATTACCTATGCCAAGTTTCAGCTTTTTAGGTTTCTTGGTTTTTGTAGTTCTAGCGTCAACACATACACATCATATTTTATTTTATGATTATTATTTGCTCTTATTGACGTACACATAATAATGGATGAATGCAGATTAGTGGACAACGAATATAAAAAGTAATTGAAATTATTTTTGATCGTTAATAATTTTTGGCAATCTATCAAGTTGACGATGCAGCAAAATTCGCCGTGATAAACTAAATAGTGTTTTATCGATACCAAAGAATATTTCGACTTGCACGAGACTTAATTATTTAAATACGACAAGCGAACTTTTAATGTTAAAAATAATTGTTAGTGCCCATTGACACGATCATGTAAGTTGTATCAACCTGCATTTCTTACTTCTTTAAGTATCTCTTTTAAAAAGATGGCGGAAAATGAGCTGGTTCTCACTGGTATATCTATTTTAGCCAATACGTGAATCGAGGAGTTAGAGAATATAAAAGGAAACAAAAGCACAAAGAAAAGTAAGAACGGGAGATTTTGATACGTTCCAAAATTATCTACATTTCAAGAACTACTAACCAAAGTCACTCTTTGGCAGACTTTAACAGAACGGTTATTTGTGAGATCCGACACTTAGCTCAGTTGATGGCACTTCTTTCTACTGAGCTAAGAGTCCCGGGTTTGATTCTCGGCATGGCCGAACGAATCAGCCGGGGACTGGATGCTGTCTGTGTCTGTTCTAGTCTGAAGTTAGATTAAAATGCACATGAGGCTACGGCAGACCTAGCAAGCCGGTAGTGGAAAAATATACGGCTTAATAAAAAAGTTAGCCAGGCCACAGTTTGGAAACAGTAATGGATGTAAAGTAAAAGTTATTAGTAACTTAATCCTGAACTGGAGACGCTGTATTTAATTCCCGACATGGTCTAAACTGTATCATTGGTAAATTACTAGCCGGGGGATTTGATGTCCTGTCGGTATTAATAATAAGCTACTCCGAAAGTGTTCAGAAATTGCACACTCAAAATAATTAGTCTAAAGTAGTAAGGCTAAGGAGATAAATTAAACATAAGAGGTTATTTAAATGCACTAGATTGGCGAGATGATAGGAAAACTACAATGCATATCACACCTCTCGCTGGGATCGAACTAAGTCAAATATCGACCTACTCGTAAAAATAAATTAAGTGCAAAACAGTTGTAACACTTTAAAAGGCATTATTACTGTGGATGAACAGGAGATTATATACATGTTTAAACATTTATATCTGAGGTAACACTCCTGTTTTCAAATCAGGGTGTCCTTAAAGAGAAGAAGCAGCATTTTTGTTGTTCATTTCCAAAGAGGCTGGATGCTCAAGTTGCTTTTGTGCTTAACAAAGCTCTTTCTATTATTACTTATCTTTGATTTTACTTTGTTTATGCCATATTCCTGGATATAAAAGCACTTTACAATTTCCCTGAATTCCCATCTTTATAAAGTTTGTGTCTAGAATTAAAAAGGCACTCATGTTTTTCGTAGCACTCAACAAGTTTAAGCACGTCACGTTCACATTGGTTCTTACTTTCCAAAATTAGTAGCCCCTGTGCACGAACCTGTGAACTTCGAAGTCTCAAGTCTGAATTAAAAAATTTCAAGATACCTTCCACGTACAATCACTAAACTAAAAACATTTCTCCAGCTCAACTCCGGGTACTTACACTAGTAATTCATTAAACTGGTGTAAAAAGCTTAAGCCGTTCGAATCCATAATTTTCAGTTTCGAATCGAATACAAATCAAGGATAACTGACTCGAATCGAATCACATACCTAAAATGAGTCTAATCCGAATCGAATCTCATGTCTAAAACTATGTCAAATTGAATCTCATGCAAAGTTTATTTTATTCAATAGAATCCTAGTCGAAAACTATGCTTCAACATTTTAATAGAATAATTTAGTTTATAAATAAGTTTAGATACGGCTCGAATAATTTATTTTAAGCTTAATTTACTATAATAATGTTTCAAATATAATCTGTGTTTAGTATATTACAACAGTATGCTAAGTTTACGAATCCAATCCAATAATAAAATATTCCAAAAAATGTTGACAAACACTTTAGATACATTTTAGGTTTATTAAAAAAATTAATCAATAGCGTTAATCTCAAAAAGCGCAACATCAAATAAAGATCACAGCACTCTTTTAACCACACTGCAAGGGTTGATTAATACTAACCAAAAGGTGGGCCAAGCTACTTTTATAAAATACAAGATACAACCACAAACCACTGTGTTCCCCTTTAGTCATTTTACTACGAAACTTGTTTCTGTTCTGATTGTATTGATTTGTTAAGAAAGTATGAATTATAGATTCAAATTTTGAACTAAAGTAATCGAATACAAATCTAGGATTTATTTTGATTAAAAATTTTGAATCAAATATGAATCTCCCAATATTAATTTTCAAAATTTTGAAGTTTTGGCCAGGCCAAAAAAAAAATGTTAAATTTCAATATAATCTAAACCAAGTGCGTTTGAAGGGAAATACCAACAGATACTTTGTACTGCACGTTTACAGTAAAATAAGTAAAGTTAAAATATGAATTATGTTTGGAGAAATGATAAGTAGGTAACTAAACCCGAAGATAGGCTGGATCCTCAAACAATGCACTGAAGAGGCGTGATTTCCTTGCTCAGCCAGATACTGCACATCGATCTGTTAAGCTCACCGAAATGAATACAACTGATACAGCAACTGACCTCCAAGCGACACCTTTAATCTATTCACTATAAATACAGAGGCTGAAATATTTGCTACCTGGGCTATAAACTCAATTTAATAGAAAAGGTGAATTTTAAGTAAACTCACTGGAATTTGACCGGAGAGAAAATAAAAAATCATATTGTGAGCCAGAAGGGAGCATCTATTGTATTCAACCAGGTATGAATCCTGGCCTCCCAAGTTGGTAATATTAACGCCCACACTATGTTCACTCCACCGCTCCCGGATTGTGTGGGTTGCGTTACGTTAGGTTGACTACCACCGTGTCGCTACACCTAGATCTTCATACGAATGGATATTTGGAGCACCTTTTATAAAATACAAACATCATTTTTTTTAGCTAACATTGATAATATTTTACTATATTATTATTGTTAGTATACAGGTTTTGATAATATCTTTCAAAAGTGATAGCTGCAGACCACATGACTTGACGTATGAATATGTGAAAGTATGTCACATATGTTGATTCGTTAGGAAATTGGGGTGTAGTTGCAGTTTGTGAAGGAGGGTTGTGTTTTCTCACGCGCATCGCTCTACCGTGTCCCTATATCCTCTCTTTCCCTAGCACACCTGGGGTCTGTTTCACAAAGAGAGAAGTTCTCTCAAGCGGCAAGCGTCTAGTAGCGGCACATTTTGTTTCTCTAAGATATTACGTTCCTCAAATTAATTCGGTTGCCTTTAAAATGCAAGCGACTCGTGACAAGAGAACTACGGTCGGATTACATTATATTTTGCATCGCGTCTTTTTACCTGTTCATGCTATCCGCATATTTACACTACTGGTTTGGGATTAAGACATTTAGGGGAAAAAAAACACCCTCAGTAAACCCGACCGGGAATCTAACCCCGTTCTACCCGTTATTGACAATCTAGTATAATGCGGGATACACCCTCATACAAATGTATACTACTCCAACGTGTGTGGGCAAAGCCGAGCCAACTGAGACTTCATGTATATTTGCCAGCCTGGTTCAATTAAATCTTGTACACGCAGTTGCATAAAGCCGATTCTTGAGTCACTTGTGGCTCTTGATTCAATTAGAGCTCAAAGTCGGGTGATGAATTCACACCTTAAACTATGAGTGAAGAATGACCCTGAGCACGGGGCACTTCCTGTCTAGGGATCAATGGGTAGGAAGAAAGGCAGCAAAAAATAAAATAAATCATAAATATGGACACTAAGGATCAATATAACTTTAGCAAAAATGTCTATGAAAAAGCAAAATTCATGCAATTTTAATGTTGGCTATCATACAATACTCGATGACTTTAGTCAACAAGTGAGTTTCGAGATTTTGAAAATCTATGGCATGAAAAGATAAGCGACAGAATTATTATTGCACCTATGTATGGTTAAATGGCATGAGTATTATTTTCAGGAAATCCTCTATGTATTCAGTTCAAGGTTGTCATTAAAAAAATTATTAATTAAATTAGTTTAATACATGTCACAATATTAGTCGCTACGCAAACTACTAATAACCTTTACAATATAAGTAATGGTATATTTTAATATTAATATCTTGCAGTAGCTTCTATATTCATAATAATAAATTGGTGTCAGGTTTTTATGAGTTGATTTTGATTATTTAGCCTCTTTCATGTATGCATTAATTTGATGCATTTGATGCATGATGTACGCCTGCTATCACTTTTGATACAGTTAAATGTAGTTCAACCAGATTTGAAACCAACTGAGGCAAGCACTAGACCATCTCTGGTAGGTATATTTTTGTAAAAACTTTGATAGGGTACTATTCAAAACCATGCGTATTTAAAAGCTGAATAAATGTATAAATTATATCAGTTTTGATGGTAACAGAATAAGAAAGAGCTTATTTCAACTTATCAAAAACAAAGATTAATAAAACTTCGCCCATTCTTGGAATATTATTTGCAATCAAATGTTTAGTATCAACCCGGGCGTTAGGGGGCGCAAAAACAACTTTACCAATAAATGTATGTACAACTTGTACAATGACTCCAATGAAGTACACTAACCTATGAACAAAGAAGAAAGACTTAAATAATTTGAATAAAACATTTATTTAACTGTTTTTAAACTCGTGTCAATTTATTTCAAATAATTGAATATAGGCATACTAATTTGTAACCTTTCTTAGAACTGCCAACAAAATATTTCCTTTAGTTCTAAAACCAAATTAATTGTTTACATTTTATTCTATTGACGTGATAAACTCATTTGACTTATTAAATTGTTAATTTGAAATTTGTTAAAAACCAAGAAATAAGTTTGGAATCATATTAATGATCTATGAAATGATCAATGGTTCAGAGAGTTTAGAGGCTGACTCAAAAAAGGGCATGGAAGAGATAACTCTCAAGTATATTATTTAAACATATGATATTACAAAACTACTAACTAAAATTAAAAACAAATCATAACCCCTTGTATACTCCGTTTACCATTAAAAGTACTACACTATGGCCGTGTCTTGTAAGCTGCGCCATAGTAGAACAATGCAAGGTAAGCTTGTTAAAGTTCAGGGTATACAAAGGGTACAATGTCTCATAATTGGTCCTTTAATTCCCGTAGCTTTTTTCCCCTTTTTTTGGGTTATGGACAGGGCTAAATGATAAATGTACCTGGAGAAAGTGCTGCCGACCAATCTACGGATTGAGGAATAGAAAAGTAGAACACTTTTGGGAAGTTCAGGTTTACATTTATTTTTGTTTAACATTAGGAGTGTGAATACCAATATATAATACATTTGTTTATCTAAAATTACACCTTGCTAGATTAAGGCGACCTATAAAGTGATATAAAATAAAAAGTTTGCTGTGTGTTAACTAAAGGACCTTTTTAAAGTGTTAAATTATTCCAGTATTTCAAATCAAGGGCTGTGGAGTCTGTAGACCAAGCCTTCAACTCAAAGACTCTTCTATTTTCCTCCTACAGACTCAAACTCCAAATCTACTCAAAATTGCTTCCGGCTCAAATCATGTTATATGCGGCTGTCACTTTTAATATATATTATCATTACCTATAATATAGTAGAGAGTGATAAAACCCGGCCACATCGCTTGGCCGGGTCTGAACCCGTGACCATTCTTTTGAAATATGGTGTCAACCATCTGTAATAATTTTCCAGAGATTTGTTTTGTACTTATTTTGTACTTATTCGAAAGTACTAGCTCCAAAGCTTTTATAAACATTTGTACAAAGTTATGGATATACCACATCACAGCTACTAGCAAGTACCAGTATCATAAAATTAATTATAAAAATATTTTAACGTTAATAGGATTGACTTCATCCATACTATTTAATTTCAAAATCCAATCAATCGTCCTGGATATTTTTTTAACTGCATTTCATCACATTTGATGGATAAAAAAAGGTGTTTTTTAACACTCAAAATTTCACTTGTATTTAAAACACCATCATATTTAAATGTATTACATTCAAAGACACGTTCAAAGTGATGTAAATTGGATTACCACTCGTAAATTTTCTACAGTGTATGTTTGTTAATATCCCATAAATCTGTGTTGACTTTGTGTCAAATTATTCACTATCGTTAATAATATTCATCCATATTAAATAGTAACAATTTATTTAAATTATTGAACAAATCCAAACCACATAACTGTTTAGGACCTTATTTTACAGCTTTAAAACTCACTAGGTATACTTTAGGCTGGTGACAGACGGACGGTTTGGTCTCGACACAAACGCCGCAACAAGGTCGCTCTAGTGTATTGCATTGTTTCTTATGAGAGGGGTCGCTACGACACAAACGCCGCAACAAGGTCGCTCTAGTGTATTGCATTGTTTCAGATGAGAGAGGTCGCTGCGACACAAACGCCGCAACAAGGTCGCTCTAGTGTATTGCATTGTTTCTTATGAGAGAGGTCGCTGCGACACAAACGCCGCAACAAGGTCGCTCTAGTGTATTGCATTGTTTCAGATGAGAAGGGTCAGACTAGCGTTGCTTGGACGTAGCGATGCAATACACTAGAGCGACCTAGTTACGGCGTTTGTGTCACAGCGACCAAAATGTCAGTCTGTCACCAGCCTAACCTATTCATACGTCAGGTCATGTGATTGGCAGGCACAAATTTTGATCGATATACTAAATACCTATACCACTAATAGAATAGTAAATGTTTTTCAATGTTAGTAGCACAAAAACATGTTTGTGTTTTCTCATAGGCCATTACTATCAAACATGAACTGTACGAGGGAGTTATCACATCCCTTTTAAGGTTTTCTCTAGAAAAAAACACGAATATTTTCTCTAACCTTTTTAAGACTTTTATTTATATTATTATTGTTTAAAAACTAAAACAATAAATTATAATGTTGAATTAAAAAAAATAATTTACTACCAAACTTGGAAGAAAGAGGGAATGGGCATCACAAGGGAATTCTTTGGTGTTTGTCAAGAGAAAGAAACTATTTATAATTTAAACCTGGGCTTACTTGTCATTAAATATCACACCTCGAATGTTTTAAATTCGGGTGTGAAGGTGTCGTTTGCAGGAGACATTATAAGTCCACAGTTATGGTGTAATCAAGTTGAGTCCAACTATTTTTTACAGCGTTTTAGTAAAATAAACATTTTTATAGTCTTCACTCTCCATTGCGTTATTTCAAGTTTTTACATTTTTAATGACTCGGCATTTTGACTGATAGTTAGCGGAACTTCAAGTAATCTTTCTCAAAGTCCTCCAAAGTTACTTGATGTCTTTATGAGCGGTGTGAAATATTTTATTTTTTCCTCCTTTGTCGGCTTAAGAAGGGACACAAAAAATAATTTTTAGCACCAGCAGTATATTAAAAACAGTTTTTTTTAATAGCGCTGTGTATTATCAAGATACATTTAGTAGCGTTTAACTTTTATCTGATCCGTATCACGAATGGTATAAGTAGGGTGTCTGTCACGTTTCCAATAGACTATATTACTCGCAACGGGGAGATTGGGGCTCGAATCCCGGATGACTATATTGATATTTTTCCTAAATTGTTTTCCGCTTTCACTTTAAAAAAATGCAGTAACATTTCCTCTAAACTTTACCTTCCTCATTTCTAACCAATTAATAATCTAAAATATGTAGATAGCTCTTTGAGTAGTAAGACGAACTGCAAAAACAAACTAGCATTTCTGATGGAAAATTAAATACATTTCCAAATGAATCTTAAATATAATAATAAATAACATTAATAATAAAATAACATAAATAACAATAAGAAAATTAAAATATGTTAATTGTCATTTTTTAAATAGGCCTATATTTAATTGAGCATAAGTGATCTGAATTCTGTGATAATGCAATATAATATGGGTTTTCGGTTGGATTCACGAAAACTATCACACCACAAATTATGGAAATAGGATATTCTTGTAACACAATTTCAGAAATAAATATGGACATGAGTTTAAGAATTTTTGCCATTAATATTGCTGCCAGTAGCACACATTGTTTTAGCGTTAGCTATGCGGACTCAATTTATATAAGTGGGATATTCTTGCGGCACAAATTCAGCATGAAATATTGGTATATGTTTCAGAACTTGTGTCGTTAGGGTAGCTACTACGTGAAGTTATTACTGGAAACAGTCCAGTTTCTTCCTCGGGCGGTAACAGCTTAGGGGTTGTGAAACCACACCAAAAGTGCGCCATATAACATGTGTTGCTCATAGAAACAAAATAGCCTTGTAGTTTCTAGAGAAAACATCTGGTAAAAATGCAAACTAGTTTTGGTTCAATTCAGCCTATAAGGCACTTTTATGAAGTCGAGCAGCTAAAACATCTAACAATAACACATATTCTCTCTTAAGAGCGTCAAAGTGTCAGCGCAGTGAAAAAAATAGAAGAATAGTGTATTTGGGCATTGAATTAGTCAAGTCAAAAGTTGGACTTAAGGTAAAACGCCTCATAAAAGACCGCTGTAAACAAACAACCCAATTACACGTCCATTACAATTAATTACTTTTTAGCATGCATCATTTGATGATAGAGAGGCTGGAACTCGAATGCAATAGACTGGTTTTCCGTTTTTTACCCGCTTCGGTGGCAGCATGATCTAAAGTTGAATTCACACTCGGAGGACTGCACGCCAACCGTGCTGCTACCATGCTTTGAATGCCAACGACACGGACGACGCCCATTTGGCGCATAGTCTTGTGAGTGTGAATTAATCAACGGTCTTAGAAGGTGACTCATATGGGAATCACCTGCCTGCAGCATGACACAGCCGGCGCACAGTCCTATGAGAGTGAATCATACTTAAGGCGTCACTCTCGCAGTAGTCTACCTTATCATTGGGGGATAACTCATTCGGGTATAATTAGGTTGGTTTTCCTAAATGGTTTTCCACTATCCCTCCACGCAAATATGGTCACACTTTCTCTAATTTCAACCTTTCTCATTCATAACACATGAGCGTAATTAGTATATATGCGTATAACCAGAATAGGTAGTAAGATGCGGTGCTAAAAACAAACAATTGATATGTTTGAATTTCCTGTAAGCTAGATTTTCATCCATATATTTTAAATTAGTTCATTAATACGTATTTTACTATACAACAATAAAAATATTAATAATTGTTTTTGTTTAAAAAAAATTGTATGGTGTTTTGTCGCACACAGCGTCTTAATCTCTTCTCTATTCCGGATATCCGCATATTACGCCAATGGAGAAAGGATAGTAGAGGTAGAATTTAGAAGAAACTTGCTTGAGGGAGAGGGGATAATCATTCAGGAAAAACACTTCAACACAACAGACTCGTGTTAATTTTATAACATGATTGTTATCACTGTATTGTAACGAGCAGTGGCCGTTGTACTTGACATTTGTTTTCCCTCTCTCTCTCTCTCTCTCTCTCTCTCACTATTTCGAATCCCAGGTCACATGCGTCCCTGTTACAGTATTTTAGTGTGTAGCATGTTGGCCTTGTGTAAAATCTTTTGTTATGAGAATGTTTAATAGTTTAAGAAACATTATTTTAACCTAAAGTATTAATAAGCAATAATTTGCGTATGGAGCTGTATTTATAAACAAAAATTGCGAGTAAAGGTGTTTATATAAACAAAGATTCCAAATGGGGGCAACTTTAAAGCACGGTTGGCTCTCAAGTACAGTCAACTCTGGTTTTACTCGGTTGTAGTGAACATTCGGCTACAGTGAACCTAATTCATTGGTCCCAACCCGCGTACATTTCAATGTGTGTAAAAAATCCGTTTATAATGAACCCTCAACTTCGGTTTTAGTGAACAGAAAAATTGAAACTTTCATTAAGAAATGTTACTATAACATCATAATTCCTTAAACAATAACTTTTTGGTTTTTGAAATTTGAAGACAACCTGAGTTCTGGTTTAGGTAGCACAAAGCTTGACTAAAAGTACGGAATGTGAAGGGGCTTAAACAGTCACTACTACACTCATTGACATGGCTGAAGTTTTAATACCCTTTTCTGCGACTCTGCTGCAAATAAAGGAATACAGTCGTCTTTTCAGTTATATTAATATGACAGGAGTTTCAAGACATTGAATGACAATTTGTGGCCATTTAGTAATTGTTTTCACTCATCCCTTTTTTCGAGAGGGTATATGAAACTCAAAAAAATTAGACTTTTCTCCTCAGTTTAGTTTTTTAAATGCATGGCTAGTGTGGAATCAAGTGTGGAAAAAGCACAGATTCTAGAGAAGCATACGGAAAAAATATTAACTTAAACAGTTTACAGTAAACAACGGCATGCAACAGATTTTTCTAAAAGATTAATTGATTGATTTCAATACAGATCGATTGTATTTGAACTATTATTTTGTTTGTCACCAACCTACTACTTTCAGATGTAAAAAGAATCGGTTTTAGTGAACTTCGGACATAATAAACAAAATATCTTGAGTTCGTAGAGGTTTATTATAACCAGAGTTTACTGTATATTCAAATAGCAGTAAGAAGGTAATATTTATATAATATATATACCTTATCACGCCATTTCCTTATGGGATAGGCAAGAAACTGTGCATATAGCTCAAAAAACAGCTCCGTACTTAATCTTGTTGTGCAGCAATCTAGTGACCGTTCCGAAACCGAGTGAACCACCGAGAGCCCCCAGTGCGCCCGCCAATAGTGTCAAAGGTTCTCAAGAGATAGCGCCAGGCCAAGGGGATCTATTAAGCCCAAAACTTACTAAAAAAAAAAGGACCAAATGACAATCTAGCCGTAAAAATATGTAACAATGATGTATATAGAAGTAGTAAGAATAATTATAAGAGGGTAGAAAAATATATGTTTAGTATATGTTTATAGAGTAAGACTTGGGAGGAGGTTGGGCCCAACCTCCTTCAACTGATAGAAATGGTTGATGTATTAGGACAAGGAAAATGGGAATCCAGTAATAAATACTCGAGACACTAGACACACTATACACATGTCAGTTATTTTTTTTACAAACAACCTTCCTCATCTTCCTACAAACTCTAGCGCTCAGAACCATTCGGGTTGCCAAATCCCTCCCAAATCAAGTCATTCTCTCTTTACCACTCCCTTCTTCATGACCCCTCCTCCCCCACATCGCCGCAGCAAAGGGGGTAAACGCCGTAAGACCCGAGCCGAACAATACAGCATTCTCAAAGACATTCTCACACCTGCCCCTTTCCTTTACCCATTTGCATCATCACCACCCGTTCCCCCACAACCTGCCTATCAGCTACGACCCCTCTCTCCTCCCCTCCCCTTGTACCACCTTGCTGACTATAAATCCTTGACCATCAAGGACCCACGGCGGACACATATCAAATGTCTCCGAAATAAGAAATTACAACAACGACTCTGCGACCTGGGCCTGGACAGCTCACCTCTACCTCCCCCGAAGGAAGAAAAACAAGACGGCGCCCAACGTGGGGCCACTTCATAAACGAGAAGAAGAGCAAAACAATCTTCACTAACTTTCTCCACACTTTCCTATCCTTGTATAGTTATTTCGCTTCAACAACATCCAAACACAGTCATGCATACTATTTAATTTTTAAAACTCTTAAGTGTTCTTTTATTTCACACATTAGTTTACTCTATTATTATTTTATCGGGATTGAAGTGACAACTTCTGTTCATAAGAGTTGAATTAATATAGGAAAATTATTTTATTAACAGCTTTAAATGTCAGACAGCTTACCTTCATATGGAAATACTAGGCCTACTGTACATAGTCTACGGTGTGCTAATTAAAGGTTGTTGTGTCCATGATAAGATATATAGTATTTCAACCATTTTACGCTGGACTTTAGCAATGGCGATGGGATCTGGGGGCATTGACCCCCCCTTTTTACTTTCTCGCTATCTTACAGGTAGAGAAAGTATTGTGATCTTCAAAACAATCGAACTCGAGATTTCGGTTAATCTTGACGTTTCATGACGCCCTGAATCAGAAAATGTGATTTTTGAATTTCTGTCTGTCTGTCTGTACCTTCGACTAGAGCCTAAACTATTTCACCGATCAGGCTAAAACTTGGTATCTAGGGCTTTCATAGGGTTGCCCCGAGGGGTTTTTGGAATTGGATATATAACCCTAAAATTAAGGGTAGTTTACTGAAGGGCAGAAAGAGAAAAAGTCGATTTTCTCAAAATCGGCTTTAACGATTTTGATTATATTTCATTTATAAACACTTATAAATATTACAAATAAAATGGCTACCCTCAATATTTCGGTAAAATGACTTTAAGGGCTCCGGTGTGATGAGCAAATTATCATTTTTTTTATCATATCTCCGAAACTATTTGAGATATGAAATTACTGATCATTGCATGTATATATATATTTATAATACATATATTTTATTAGAAACATATTTTTATGAAACCAATAACTTTAAATCTATACGCATATATATATATATATATATATATATACTTTTCAAACACCAAAGTTTAAGTATTGCGACCGTAAAAAAACTAACCTAAAATGTTGATGGATGTCAACGTCTCATGACCCCCTGAACCCTTAAAAATGGTCTTTACAATACCTTCTGTCTGTGTGTCTGTTTAAACTTAAAATTAAGAGTAGTTTAATAAAGAGTGAAAAGAGAAAAAAATCGATTCTCTCAAAGTCAGCTCTAACGATTTTGATTAAAATTCATATCTAGGCGTTGATTAAGATTATAAATAAACTCGCTATTTTCATTTTCCAATGGAAATGACTTTAAGGGTACATTACAGAAGTGGAAATTTCCGGATCTCCGCAACTATTTGAGAAACTAAACAACTTATCATTGCAAAATTGTAGTACTATTAAAAATTAAAAACTTTTAAATGAAATATATTTTTATAAAATCAACAGTTTCCGAGATATTGGAAAATATTTTAATACAATTTTGTGAGTTTTAGTTGTAAAGAGATACTACTTAAGTTTTAACGCAATAATTCTCCAATGCCATAGAGTAATTAAATATAAGTAAGTCTCTCAAAAAGTTAATTTTCCCTTAAACCCCTTAGGAGAAATGTTTGTACAACAATGATCTATCTCCTTAATTTTAGACTCAATAGTCAATATTTACATTTTTTACTGGACAAAATTTATAAATGAGGAATTTAAAAGCAATGCGATGACATGATGTGCAACACCTAATAAAATGTCAAAAATTTTAACAGCAAGTTAAAATTCTAATACGAAGTGTTGACCCTTGTGGACCCCATATTTATCTTTTTTACCTGTCCAAACACACAAATGAGGACATTATTCTTTAAAAATAAAATTATAAAATTTAAAACTGGGACTCAAAAAATGTTTTACACAAGTATAATGCAATTTATGCTTGGGTTTGCTAGTGTATATTATTTCGTTTCACATATATTACGAGTTTTGAGTAAATATCTCAATTTTTAAACAATAGAGTGAGAAAGTCCGTGCGAAGTTCCTTACCACTTATTTAAAAAAATTCCCCCCTCCCCAGAAATGATACTCTTTCAAATCCTTTGAGATTATCGAATATGAAACTAAAATAAGAGTATGACCTTAAATTAAACTTCAAATAACTCCCAGAGGCATCTATCAGAAAAAACCAAGCGAGCAGCACTCTAAATAACTTCTAGGTCCATACACATTTAAACATTTCTAACGAAAGATCACTCCAAATGGCTTTTATAAGCATCAGAACTTCTGGGGGAGACTACTCCAAATAGCTTATAAAAATAATATAATTTTAAATAATTGGGGAGGAGGACCATTACAAATAGCTTTTAGGGACATTCAATTTTCAAACATTTATCGAGAGGGGGCTAAGAGGTGGAAGGTAAGTTATTTGTTTTAAATGTTTTATTTTTCTCTCCCCTCACCCCACCCTACACAAATAAGGCTCCATAGCCACTGGACTGCAGGTGAGTTGCGGCCGCGCGAGTTGGTTACTTCTAAAGATACAGTTGAATTGCGGCCCCACATTTTTAGAGCCACGTACGAATTGCGGCCCGGGCTATTGAACTAACCTAACCTAACCTAACCTAACCTAACCTAACCTAACAAATCTTCACATGTTTGCCAAAACCATTGAACGACAAGAACTGAGTAAATTTGGATAATACGAGGGATGTCGACATAAGACGATGTTAGTTTCTATCTGAAATATAAGACAGCACGATAGAAAGCACACTGCTAATTAGATGGACTCAATTCTTGTCTCTCTCTCAAGTGAGTGGGCCGCAATTCGTACGTGTCTCTAAAAAAAGCTGGGCTGCAACTCGTACATGACTTCAAGATTAGGCTGCAACCCACCTACACAGAGCCACTGTACTGTAGACAGTTTTGCTTTTTTGTGCAACATGTTATCCGGCCAATCCACATATTTTCACTAATTGGGCTGGAATGCGGAAGGTAAAACTTAAAATAAAATGGGTTGCATGAAGCGTGCGTGTCGATGGTCTGTGCGAGTCAAAATGTTTATACATATGGTTTCTACATATACAACTCTGAATAGAGCTAGAACCATCAATTTAAATCAACACTTTACATAGGATATGTACGTATCTGAATAGAAATGTTTACCTGATGTTACCTTACTGCCACCACTCTTGCCGTTCGAGTTTAATGACACTATTTAGACGAACTCAGTGGTCTTGGGGTAAAGTGCTCGCCTCAGGACCAGATGTTTGTGGGTTCATACCCAGCTGGGGTCGACGAGTTTTTCTTGAGTGATACAAATCCGCAGTACAACTTCTTTAAGAGGGGAAGTAAAGCCGTCAGTCCCATGTCGATTATGGCATGCAAAAGAATCCTGGAAAGTATGTGAAAATACCTTTCCCGGCAAAATTGTAAGGGCTTTTGCTCTTGCTAATAGAAATTATCGTGTGCTTTTATTAGTTGGTTCGGAAAGTGCACGTTAATTATCTCAAATATAATTAAAAAATAAGTTGGTTACATTAATTATTTAAAGGATAGGTGGTTGAAAGCATTAAAAACTACTGCAAAAATTAGAACACACAATAAAGAAAAATATCCAATAAACTCATGATTTTTAGAAGTGTGACAATTATAACAAAATATATTTTTTCAATGTACTTTTGTGGACTTTTTCTTGTATACACGAGAAGAGTGAATCTTTGTTGTGACACGTTAAAAAAAACTTGAGTCACTCAGTATTCTCGAGACTGATCGTTTATAGTTCCCATTAACCCGGATCGGCTATCAGTTGATTCCTCGTAAATTGGTGGCTGGTCTTTATTTTTTTTTTTTGTGAAAATTGTACTATTGGAGGAAAGTGAACAATCCAAAGGAACATCAAATTTAACTGTTTTAAATTGCTTTTTTATAAAGAATGTTTTTTTAGTATTGTTATCGTGACAATTTTGTCCCTCAAAACGATGATTGATCTTGACGTTTTATGTGCTCGCGAACTCAAACATTATTTCATTCTCTACGTTCATGTGTTTGTACCTGGTGCTACATTCAAATAGTTTGATGGATTTTATTCAATTATTAATATTTAGATGTTAAATCATAATTTTGATCAAGCTATAAAATGATCGTTGAGTAAAGTAGTAGTTTTGAAAACAAGATTTTTTTTATAAATAGCCAAAAGCTGCTCAAAATAAATTTCATAAGCTTATCAAAATAATGTGTTTGTTTTTATGAGTAAAATTATTAAGGGTAGTTTACTGTCAGAACATTTGAATATTTGAAATATAATATATGATATGAGAACGTATTAACTATTGCGTGGTCTCGTTTATTTATGTTTTAACCTGTACGACTTTCATAGTTACGTTTCACCATTAAATTTAATTTACCGGTATGAAATAAAAAGTTAGAGGAGAATTAATTAAGGATTATAACTTTGTCAATTAACAAAATTTACACAGTAAAGTCACTATAAAATCATTTAGTAAACAGCAAGAAAGGAAATAAGGGAACGATTCTTAGTGTAAATAAATATTGATACCAAGTATAAGATACATTGTAGACATTTTTCTCTAAATGACGGATTTGGCCCACTGAGCGAGTATGGTCATGTCCAGCTCCAGCCAGAGGAAAGGGGGGCTCTAAACCAGGGCTGTCAAAGACGAGGCACGCGCCCTCCGTTGCTCTAAACCAGGGCTGTCAAAGACGAGGCACGCGCCCTCCTTTGGGTTACGGCTTTTAAAT
>CABFWB010005188.1:22049-48287 GCA_902151455.1 Timema bartmani | reverse complement strand
TTTTTTATGAAACATTTGTTAGTTTTAATAAATATAATTAATTTTTTATATAAAATGTGTAGTATTCCATATTTCCCTCCCTATTCTATATTGTCCTCATTTGTTCCAAATATCTTTTAAGTGCTTCTGCAGGATATTAAAGGTTATTAATTTTGCTTTAAACATTAAAAATAGTTAAATATATTAATTATAAGTTTAATATGGAGCTCAATGACAAAATGTGAAAATACGTTTCGATATTAATGAAAAATTAAATGGTATTTCATACTATCCGTACTTCCTCTACACTTTCTGAGCCGACTTATTATATCAGCACACGAGAATTTCTATGAGCGAGAGTGAAAGGCTTACCCATTTTGCTGGGAAAGGCATTCTTTTACATTGAACAATAGAAATGGAACCAGTGGCTCTACTTCCTACTCTAAAGGAGGTTGTATTACGAATTTTTTTTAAATCCTTACTACATTTTTTAAATCGTACTAGAAACCACAAGAGTGGCCTAGTGGTCTAAGACAATGGTTCTCAAACTATGCCCCGTGGACCACCGGTGGTGCGCAACAGTGTATCAAGTGTTCCTCAAACAGGACTAAAGGAGGAAATAGCCAAGGAGTACAAGATTAACAGGCTAAATCCACTATGTTAATAATACTCTCCTCCTGAAGCAATATCCTCTCACCCGCTTTGGTGGAAATATGGTCTAACGCGCTACTCTCGCATTAGTCTAGACAATCGATAACATAGGGATCAAGATTAGAATATCGATTGAGTGTACTGACGGTGTTTTTTACAAAATGGTGTTCCCCCAACCCTACACTAAAATTCGGGTAGTTATTATATGGTGAATTATTAGAACATTTTTCTTATTTATTTATAATATGCTTATTATTCACTAACTCATCTGATCAGTCATTATAACAAAATGTACAGTTTGATTTTCTTAAAATTATACGTCTGAAGCACCTTTTATTTTAAAAATAAAAAAACACTTCAGTTATTGATAATTTATTGCTTCAATTTTCCTTTAAATAAAACCTTCCAACTCTCTAAGACCATTAGCGTAATTAGTACATAAGCGTGTAAACCGAACGGGTGACGCGGTGTTAAACAAAAATATTCTCATGGATTTGAACCAAAAAATCAAGTGGAACACAATTAAATGGGTCAAAAAGATATAATTTGTTTGATGACGTCATCGCTGAGGGAGGGGAGATTGCAATATTTCAGTAACATCATCTTTGGTTGAATATCTGTCAAGAGCGTTAGATGAAAAACTTTTTTTAATTTAGATAAATATTTTGCGTTAAGTTCTAAGAAACACTTGACAGATATTCAAGAATTATTTTGAGTTCACCATATTAAGAAAATAAAACTCTTATGTTTCTACAGTTTCCTTCGCCTCTGACAAGACGTGTATTAATCACAACTTGTGAATGTGTTTCTACAGTTTACTTCGCCTCTGACAAGACGTGTATTAATCACAACTTGTGAATGTGTTTCTACAGTTTACTTCGCCTCTGACAAGACGTGTATTAATCACAACTTGTGAATGTGTTTCTACAGTTTACTTCGCCTCTGACAAGACGTGTATTAATCACAACTTGTGAATGTGTTTCTACAGTTTACTTCGCCTCTGACAAGACGTGTATTAATCACAACTTGTGAATGTGTTTCTACAGTTTACTTCGCCTCTGACAAGACGTGTATTAATCACAACTTGTGAATGTGTTTCTACAGTTTACNCTTGTGAATGTGAGGAATGCCAGGCCTCCACCGTGGTTCGGATTCCACGTTAAACTGTAGGTCCTCCATTTCATCTCACAATCACCCTACCATTACACATTAGCGTAAGTGCGTATAACCCGAATGGGTAGTAAGACTAATAATAATAATAATAATAATAATAATAATAATTTACTGAAAAAATAATTGATTTTTTCGGTCAATAAAAGGTTTTTTCTATAAAAACTGAAAAAAAACTTATATACTTTTCCTCAATCCTTATCATTTCACCTTAACTAAACCAATTTAAAAATAAATATTCATTAAATTCAGTAAGCGCGTGCATCATAATTAAAAAGTAGGCTCAACTTAATTATGAGTATCACTCTAATCCCTATTATATTTATTTATTTGAGATATTTAACGTAAATTAACTGACTGATTATATCAGCGCGTGGATAATCCACACCTCATTAGTGTGGGTGTACAAATATTCCTAGCGGGTAGTAAGACGCGGTGCACACACACACACACACACAAACACAAATATCGGGTCATCATGTTCTTCACTGAAACGGTTGGAAGCTTACAGACCTACGTAATATAAGTATTCAGAATACTAAACCGCGTTCATTCATCAAAACTGACACTCAATACTATTATTATACTGAGAATCTATTAATATTCCAGCCTCGTAACCCATTTCGTGTTAGAGATTCGTTTACCACGGTTTCGGCTCGCACCTTAGACATCAAAAGGGGCGCAATTTCCGTCTGAATGAAACACAGACCTTCGTTTCAAATTAAAACTTGCTGAGCTTAAGTCATAAAACCCTTTGACACGGATACCAACCTCGTGATTGTAACCAAATTAACTCAATTAATGTGGATAATATAGTTCGATTTGTTTACTGTATCTTTTGTTTAAAATATTGAATCATATTATTATTATTATTACTATTATATTATACTACTATAAAGCCACATAGCTCACTCACTCACTGGCATTAATGTTTACCCACTTCCAGATGAGCTAGAAACTTGAAATTTGACGAACTTATAGCTTTTAGCCTGTAACCGATGGAAAAATTACAAAAAGTTAAAAATTTTAATTTTCAACCCACGAAAAAAAATTCAAAATAGCGGATCAACTTTAAAGACGGTGCGGTATATACAATCCAATACTTGTAACTTTAAGTTGTTAAGTTCAAAACAACGCTGGAATTACATTAGTTTATATCCACTTGCAAAGAAAACTAACCGGATGTGAGCGACGAGCAAAGCGAGTATATGTGTATAAGTTATATATACCTGCTTCGGTATCCACATGGTCTAAGCAATAATATCATGTTAGACTATACTGCCAAATACGGGGAGATCGAGGTTCGAATCTCAGTCAGGTGTACTGAGAGTGGTTTTTTCCCCAATTGGTTTTCCACTCTCACTCTACACCAATGTGGGTACACTTCCTCCATATATAGCCTTCTTAATCCCTAAAAACATTAGCGTAATTAGTATATTAGTATTTATTATTATTATTTAGCACTGCATCTTACTATCCGTTCGTGGTTATACGCTTAAGTACTAATTACACTAATGGATTAAGAATTGGGAAGGTTGAATTTAGAGGAAGTGAACCCGCATTTGAGTGGAGGGGGAGTGGAAAACCATTTAGGAGCCACCCCCCCCCCTCCAGTTCACCCGACCGAGATTAGAACCTCTATCTAGGCAGTCTGGCTCAACACGACTAGCGCGTTAGTCAACTACGCCACCGAGGCGGGTGTATATTAGTAAAAAAGCGTATAGCCCATACGGTTAGTAAGACGTGTTGCTAGAAAATATTGATCCATATAATTATGTAGCTCAAGATGGTCCAAAGTTTTTAATCTTAAGGGATAAATCTGATAATCAGTTCCACCAACTTAATATACCAAGACCTACAAACAACAATTTCTAAACTTTTTTTTGTCAATACTTATACAAAAATTATATTTCTGGTTTGTAGAATCTTTAAAATTGTACCACAAAAAAAAGTGTATTAATTCCCCAAAAATGTATTATGAAATGTGCACGCCTATACAATTTCACAAAACATCTTAGCATTGTAAATATATATCTATAAATATTTCTACTAGTCAACTATATGTTTGGAAGAATTCAATCATGACCTTTTCAAATAGCTATTTTTATTTCACATCCACCAAGCAATGTTTTTCTTTAATTTTCCTCCAGTATACTGTGACAGTCACATTTTCAGTGAGCGTAGGCTTCATTTAGTTCGTTGGCTGCCAGGGGGACCACACTTTTGTAGATAATTTACGTAAATTTGTGAATGTATCGGCTGTAGATTCGTACAAAAATCATAAAACGTCTAAACTGTATCAGGAATTTACAAAAGACCGTATTGTTTATACAAGCAAGAAAGCTTAAACGAGCGATTTTTTTAAAAAATAATTACTTAGACGATTTTTTTCTTAGGTCTACGAAGACAATGTCAACTTTCATTCTTTGTAAAATCACAGGGTTTGTTGTGGATTACCCACTTCAGTGTCTAAATGGTCTAAGTAGTCAATCTCAAGTAAGACTGTCCTGCTTAAGACAAGGATATTTAGGGTCAAATCCCGGTTGGTTCTACTGAGATTGGTTTTTCCTTAGTGGTTTCCCTCTCTCTTTCTCATGCAAATGTTGGAAGATTACCTCTAAAAATGCTTCCTTCCTCGTTCTTACCTTATTAGAGTATTTATCATATTTATGTATAACCTGAACAGGTAGTAAGATGCGGTGATAACTTTTTATTTAAACTTAGTAAATCCCAGAGACATCCAAGACGTTTTGTGATTTTTGCGTGACTCATGTTAATAGGTCTTAAAAACTTAATATTAAATTTGGAATACTGTCATAATTGTCCTACAGTGACTAACTAGTGTAAAGTATCTGTTCTAAAAAAATATTAAAAATGTAAAAAAAAGGGTGCCAAGATTTCCTAAGAAAATTTTTTTATTTTTTCTTAACTATCATGTTTACCTTTGGAGCACATTTTAGATACTCGCCTTAAAAATGTTGTTCTTTTTCCCTGTTTATTTTTAAAGGAAATTCAAACTAGTAAACTATTATACAGGCTGGCCCGCAAAAAAGTGGCCCGCCTCCTATATCCAGCTACCCGTCTCGGTGGCGTGGTTGGCTAACGCACTGGTGGTTGTTGAGCCAGACTGCTGAGGACGGGGAGATCGAGGTTCGAATCTCGTTCGGGTGAATTGGGGGTGGTTTTTCCTGAATGGTTTTCCACTCTTCCCTCCACACAAATGTGGGTTCACTTCCTCTAAATTCAACCTTCCCAATTCCTAACCAATTAGAGTAATTAGTACTAAAGCGTATAACCCGAACGGTTAGTAAGACGCGGTGCTATTATTATTATTATTATTATTATTATTATTATTATTATTATTATATCCAGCTGACGCCTCACTCTGAATTGGAGGAGGTCAATCTCCTTCCACCCCGTTTGCCGATCATGTAACATGTGGGTAATTCAATAAAGCTTTAGACAAGCCGTTCACTTGCTCATTCTTCATGTCACAATACGGGTGGAAGGGGATTGACCTCCTCCAATTCAGAGTGAGGCGCCTGCTGGATATAGGAGGCGGGATACTTTTCCGTGGGCCACCCTGTAGTATGCCATTGAAAGTCATGAAAGAAAACATTGTATCCATGAATAATATTGTTCGGTGGCCGCTTGATATAATGCGTCACTCTCGCAAGAAACTAGACTGCTGATCACAGTGAAATGATTGGGATTCAAATCCTGGTCGCGTACTGAGGGTGGTTTCTCCAAAAATTGTTTTACATTCTCCCTCCATACAAATGCAGGTACACTTTCTTTGAATTCAACCTTCCTCATTCCTAGCTCCTTAGCGTTATTGGTACGCATGCGTACAACCTGAACAGTTAGTAAGACGCGGTGCTAAAATATAAAAAATAAAAAATAAATAATATTCTTTGTACATTTACCCAATATTTTCAACTAATCATCTCATAAACACATTTTCGATAAAGTTTAATCTGAAAATAGGTTTTACTTACTTGGAAATAATCAGTGCATTTACTTTTAATGACAGACAAACTCATAGATTATATTTCCGTTTTAAAGTTGTTAAGTGAAATGAAACCATATAACCAATAATCGTGTTTCTGCTTACATATTTATAACGCCAACACACTCTGAAATAATTTTATATGTGTGTAAATGATATGTTAGAATCAATGAATTCACTTAGTGCATTGACACATTTAATTTTGTAAAAAACCTACATTATTTTTCCAACAAAATGATATGAAGAAATTTTCAAAAACAACTTTACGATCCGACTTTCAGTATAGAATTTATCATTCTACCTTATAACGGTAAAATATCGCATCCATTTAATTTAATTCATTAAATAGACAGGTATGACCTAATATTTGCTACCTACTTATTGGTTGAGTTTATTTGAATTTAAAATTTGGATTAATCCTCTCTAGACATGATAGATGTATTTAGAAAATTATGTTTCCAACATTAACTCAATTTTATTTTTAAATTAAAATGAATTATTTCATTAGGGAGCAATCTAAGTGTCTAATATAAATCAAACTAGATTTATTGTATCTTAATAAACAATAAATAGCTACTACCATTTTATATCGTTTAGTAAAATCAATACGAAAACAAAACTTTCATGTTGTCATAGACCAGGCCATCTGTTATTCAGCTGTTGCTTTTGACAGTTGGAGCTAAATTGGAGAGCTGTAAATTAAATGTGTATTAGGATTCTGTTTTGAAGGTCAAAATATGACAGTTACAAAAGTTACTATTTTTTTTTTATTATATTTTTGGCACCGTGTCAAACTACCCATTCGGGTTATACGCTTATGTACTAATTAAGCTAATGGATTAGGGATGAAAAAAGTTGAATTTAGAGAAGTGTACCAGCATTTGAGTTTAGAGTGGGAAAACATTTAGGAAAAACCGTCCTCAGCACACTAGACTGGGATCAAACTCTGATCTCCCTATTATCAGAAGGATAGTCTAACACAAGAGTGACACCTTAGACCATTCATCCACTGAAGTGTGTAGCAATATAGTAGAACATAATCAATGTTAAACGCATAAAAACATGTTTGTATTTTCTAAAAGTTTTGAATCATATTATTTTGACTTGTATCGTAGATTCACAACTTTACCGAAAAACAAAAGCAGAGCATAAACGTAATCACATGACGAACTCTAAACCAACCTCAAAATTTCAGCCTCATCGGTGTTGTCCGCTCTGTGTGACTTAAATATTACAAAACTTTCTGTTTTTTGCGTGACAATATCCGATTTGGATTTTTTTTTTAAATCAAATTCCAAGACCTACCAAATGAATCAGTGAGCGTGCGCTTACTAAGAAAGATACGAGCAGACAACGTCATATACTGTTATATAATGATTTTAATTAACTGGTTAGATGAATAATGTTTGTGTTGTTTTGGTTGGCTACACTACACAATACAATAATTTGAAAATATCCATTATGATATTATTAATCTTAGCTCTGTTTAGACATTATTTAAAAAAAGCTGTAATCAAACGTTTATAGTTTGTTTGTCAAAATATCATGGGTAAACATATTTTTCTCTTAGTGTGTGAACTTCTCCGTCACACAAGCAGATTCTGCCCTCTATTTTCCGTCAACATGTCAATGAAACTTTAGTGTTGGTTAGTGCATTTTTAATTTGTCTCTCAACCCCTTTAAGAGAAAAGTAGGTAATGTGAACTTCAACAAAATTGATATCAAGAATTTGATAAAGGTTGAAGTTTCATGACCCCTTGAAACCAAAAAAGTTGTTTTTGCGATTTCTTCTGTCTGTCTTTCCGTCTGTCTGTATCTAATACTAGGGCCGAAACCATTCTACCGAAAGGGTTGAAACTTGGTATCTAGAGTTTTCATAAGGTCCCCTCGAGAGTTTTGTTGGAATTAGAAATCTAACCTAACCTTAAAATAGATGCAAAAAAGAAAAATCAATTTTCTAAAAAATATGCTATAACGATTTTGTTTAAATTTTGTATCTAGACAAGGTTTAAAATTACAAACAAAATGAATGTTTCTAATTTTCGTAATATCTCCTTAGTTATTTTAAACACAAAAGAATGTATCATTGAAAATATTTAGTACTATTAAATATAAAACGCTTTTGCTTGAAATATATATTTTCATAAAATCAATACTAATTAATGAGCTATAATCCAGTCTATTTTATTTTATTAAGGTTTTTGAAAATGAAATAATTGATTATGCTCTTTGGTGGACACATATGTTCCTGCTTTATTAATGGTTTTGTAACAATATATGCCATTTGATTTATGCTCTTGGTGGTGTATGATGTTATTTGTAATTTGTCTCAACCCTTCGTAGAGAGGTGTATTGTGGTTGTAAAAAACATAATCAAACACTAGATTTCGTTAAATGTCCACGTTTCCTGACCTCTTGCAACCCAAAAGGGGTTCTCGCAAAAACGTATATTTGTCTCTTTGCCTGTCTATATTTCGTACTAGAGAATAAACATATTACCGTTTGGTTTCGTATTCATAAATTCCCCCTTAGGGGTTTTTGGGCTTAGATATATAAACCTAAAATTAAGTGTAGCTTACTAAAGGGCAAAAAGAGATAAAATTGTTTTTTTCTTAAAATCCACATGAATGGTTTTTATTAAATTTTGTATCCACGCATGGTTTTCAATGATAAACAAAAGGGAAATTATCGTTTTGCCATGAAAATTACTTTAATGGCTCTTTACATAAGCAGAAATTTCCAATTTTGCTCATATATCCGCTACTATTTAAGATGGGCAATAGCTTATCATTTTAAAGTTGTAGTACTGTTAAAATTAAAAATATTTTAATCTGGAACAAATTTTCTTATAAAACCAATAGTTTCTGAGCTGTAAGCAACCATATTAATTTTTTTATGGAGTACTTAGAAAAACGAAATTGATTGCTATGCACTTTGATGGACGGAGAGGTTCCTCTTTTCTTAATGTTTCTGTAACATGATGTGTTCTTTGTCGGACTGTTTCTGCAGCCAATTTTACAAGTTTTTAGTTTTTTAGTTTTTAGTTTTTAGTTTTTAAGGTTAAAGAAAGGTAAAGAACATGCAGTGCACCGTATTGGTTTTTTTTTGTTAGATCTTAAAAGGTTAGTTCTTTGGCGATATGAGTATACCAAACGTCCTGGTGTTTTGAATTTCACAGCTTCCTCAACGTGTTTCTCCAAGTATTATGTGAGTAACAAGGAGGGTGACTGCGTGAATAAGATACCCCTATTTTGTGTTTACTCCCTCTATTTCTTTCCATCCCTCTCTCTCTACCAACCCCTCATTGAAACCATTTCACATGATAAGACAAGCACACCACTATAAAATTTACGCACACACTAAACAAAAGTGTTTGTACTGTCTAAGGGGTTGAATAGAAAGGGTGTGTCTTCTCAAGGGGTGGGTGTTCCCTGAGACGCATTGGTACGACGGTAAAGTTTCTGCAGCAACTCTGTGAAGGGAAGCGAAGTGAAATGTCTTCTCAAAATGGGCTTTGGTCCAGAAACGTTTTGAATGGGCAGACAAAGTTATAAACTAGGCGTGTTGGCTTTCGTGACAGTAAGGTAGAGTCCAATAATAATATGTAGAACCTTACCTGACAGCTAGAATTGTTAGTTACATTAACTATTTTCACGTATTCATACGTGAAGTAGTGCGATCTGCAGCTATCCATCTTGTTTATTAATACCTACCAAATAACACAAATAATATAGGAAAATGTTATCAATGTTGATAGCAATAATATATGAGGTATATTTGTATCTTCTGAAAAGTATTTCCTATAAAAATTGTACAGTACCTGGGGAGAGAAATTTATTAAATACTTTCTATATATCTATGTTTATACAGCCAGGATTTTGGTGAAATGCTATAAAAATGTTTGGTATAGGCCTATTACAGACTATATTTAAGTCGACATAAGTTATGTTAATAATCGCCTGGTTGTGAAAATGTTTATGTGCTGTGTCATTATTTGCCATTTTGTGTTTTATAAGTAATATTTTCTTGCTTTGCATCCTCTCTTAGTCATTTCCAGGCATGTATGTTAAATATGGATATACATATTAATGTTATCATTTTTTTTTTGGGTAAAATTGTGAACACCCAAGTGTAAAAATTTTCACCACACACTTTTCGAAATGAGAAGATATGTATACCTACGCTTCATATTAATTTTGAACTTACTTCACTCTTGTGATTTGAAAAATCTACATTAGTTCTCTTATATAAAATTACGTAGCACGACTTCCTTTAGAGGGGAATTAAAGCGGTCAGTCCCATGTAAACTGTGACAATACCTTTCCAGAAAAATCAGTAGGTGCTCACACTTAAAGATTCTCGTGTACTGATATAATCAGTCGGTTCAGAAATTGCACGTCAAATTCCTCAAATTAATAAAAAATAGATATTTAATATATTTGGTATATGTTTTAATGTGTGCTAAATTACTGGAGACATTCCATTTTAGTTTAATATAAATTTTACATTTTGTATTATTAATGTGACAGGATTGAATATGTTTTCTTATTATGCATATTAAAATAAAATAAAATAAAATGTGCATCAAACACAATGACGAGATTATATAAATAGTAAATAGGCTCAAAAAAAAGTATAATTATTTTAACTTCCAAAGAAAATACATCCAAAAGGTCAAATTAAAATAATATTTTATTTAATTCTAAAATGAAATTATAGGTCAATTTAACATTAAAAACTAATTAGAATGAATGTATTAAAATAATTTCCCTAATTTACCGTAGGTTGAAGGCCTCAAGCTGTCAAAAGTATTTGAATAAATGGCTTAAATCATGGTTTATATAATTTTTAAGACTCATAGTAAAGAATCAAAGACTTACATTATCTCAAATTTCTTAGTTTTAGGTTTATTGCACAACTTTTATTTTTTAACAAAGTAGATAGATACTACACCTTTATTTCTCATAAATATTTTAAATAATCAAGGATCAATTTGAAATCAATTTGAATAATGGTAGTATATCTATTTTTTATCACTGCATTTCAATATGCGTTCGGATAGTAACATATTACGCTAATGTTTTAAGGATCAGGAAGGTAAACTGAAATAAAGTGTGGCAGCATTCACGTGGAGGAAGGGTATGAAAACATTTACGATAAAACATACCAACAAAGATTTGAACCTTAATCCTCTCGTCATCAGTAGTCCAGTATATTGCGAGAGTGATGCCTTAGACTATGCGACCACCGAAGCGAATTTAGCTTAGCTTCTATTCATAAATAAGAACATAGGTAGTTATTGTAGATAGGCAATTCATCTAACTTACTGAAAGAAATATTTAAGTATAGATCTATTTTTTTTAAATATGTCGGATAAGTCCTTTAACAACATATATTATAATGTAGTTTTAAACCAGCTTAAATGAAAAGCTATTTTCATTTCTTATGTACGTTAATTTAAGAATAAAATGAAAAGAGAAAGCTTAATATATACATACAACATGCGATGAAAAATATTTCCCGCTCCAGAAATGAGTAAAAAAATGATTGGCCTGAGGGTCTGTCCTAGTTTTTTTAAAGCATAAATAACTTTATGGAAATCTGAGGGATGTAAAGAACAGGATATTTCAAGCACTATAAATGCTTAACATTATTTTATGTTCTCTAAAACTTGAATTGATTTTTTAAAAATCCTCTACTATTATTTTTTTTCCTAAATTGATTTGAATCTTCTACACCAATGTTACTCAAAATGACGAGGAACGAACATGGTAATATCTTTGAAGCAAATGTTAATTTCCATCAACTTACTAAAGTTCTAGTTAACTGTAAATAAACTAGTAGTTCTGTAAATAGTAAAACTTGCTACCTTCATGTAACTGTCGTTAATTAGTGCATTATATTAATAGATCGCAACCATTGCTCACCTTGATGAAGACTTCAATCTCGCAATAAACTTAAAATTTTTAAATAATACCCTTTAGGTACTAGAACGATTGATTTAACTTAAAAATCAAATCAGTCAAGATAAGCAATTAAATGAGAACCCGTTTGAAAGGCCATCATATTGAAATTAATATAACAAGATTGAAAAAATTATGTTCAAAGGTTGTTTGGCCTATGTTCAAAGAAAGTTCATGCCATCGTTTAAATTGATCACCAATTTTGATAGTTATAATACGAATAAACTGAAAAAAAATAAAGATTTTTATATTTTACCTGGTTTCCACTCGAACTAACAAAGCCTTACCTTCAATCGGCAGAAACGTAGTTTGGGTTAGCGTCCAAAAAAAGTGTATTTATAAACACACACATACATACCTATATACACATACATATACACATACATCCATACATACATAGATACATACATACAAACATCATCACGCCGTTCCCTCACGAGGTAGGCAAGAAACTATGCATATAGCTCAAAAAAACAACTCCGTTCTCAATCCAACATCACTAACTCTCTCCACACTTTTCTATCCTTTCATACTCCCTTCGCTTCAACCGCATCAATGCATCAAATCACACATGCTCTTTTATTCGTAAAACTCTTAATATTTATCTTTTTCACACATTCGTCTACAACATTTAACATCATTTTACATGGCCTGCCTCTTCTTTTTGATCCGCGTACTCTACCTTCATATGTTTGTCATCCTCTCAACATGCAACAACGTAAAACAATTTTTCACACTGACCTATTGGATTCCCTCTCAAACCGCACTACTTTAGCACCCATTCTTTACTGATTCTGTCCATACTAGTTTTTCCACATACATTTCTTAGATATCTCATTCCAACCGCATTCACCTTGCTCTTGTGTTTTGCCTGACATATATACACCTCACATCCATAAAAGATTGTTGTTAGCATACATTTATACACTGCCATATTTGCCTCTTTCAATAATATTTGATTCTTTGCAACAGTCTACATATATCCAACTACTCCCCGAGATGTATTCAACAACCAGTCTATTTCACCATTTATCCTTCCATTTTTACAAAACATTATGCCCAGTTACACAAACTCGTTCTCTCTTATTCTAACTGTTTTACATTTATACTATGCTGATAAACATTTCCTGATCAGTCCTTATCAATAACTATCACCTTAATTTTGGAGACATTTATACGAAGATCCTATATGCCTATCACCACATTCAAACGATTTAATGTAATTTGCAATTAACTTTTCATTCTCAATCATGAATATGGAATATCTGCAAAGAGCAGCACTCACACATTTACATTGTTCATTTGTACACCAACTACGTCCTCACAAGGATCCCTCATACACTTATCCATGAATACATTAAACCACTATGAAGACATAACACAACCTTGTCTAACACCTTGTTCAATGTAAAGCCATTCACTCTTTGTTCCATCCATACTAACGCACGATTTACTTCTATCATACATTGCCATAATTGCATATGTCAGTTAATTATATTAAGTAATAGTGGATAGAGTGAGAGTGAAATAAAATAATTATATTTAAATTAATTTAATTACCAATGTTTATACTTATACATTATGCTTTTTTTTGGGGGGGGGGGGGGAGGTAGTAATTTTCTGATTTGATTCTTCAGCTCATTTAACCCTTACGTCTGTTGAGCTTTACTACGCCCTGGAAAAAGCTACGTACAATTCACCATGACCTAAAATGGGCGTAGGCATGATAATACCTACTTAATGATAATCAAGAACTCCAGTTTAAGTGGGAGTTGCCCTCGTTCCAAAATAAAGGTTTTTAGTGCTTATGGATACCATATACATTCTCGGTATCAAAAATACATTCCCTGTTAAAATGATTGAATGGACTAGATTTATATTCAGTTTATAACTGCTATGTTTGGTTATATTGCATAGCCCTTGTTTAGTATTTGAGTTCCTTATGGATAAATAATTAATATAAGTCTTTTTAAGTTTAACTTGTTTGGAGGCATTTTCGAAACTTTCAAACTTATTTAAAACTAGTGGATGTTTTTATTTTCACTGCTCATCGTTACAGCTCATCTAAGTTATTTACTTGCTTACTTACTCAATGGAATTAGGAAATATAAAGTTTATTACATCAATGACAAGGGTAAGCCACCTATCTCTATCTATCTTGAATAGTTCAATCCAATCCATCTCACTCCACCCTGTCTCTTTCAAGTTCATTCTAATGTTATCCTACTATCTGCGTCAAGTTTTTTCCAATGGTCTCTTGCCAATCGTTATCTAAGATATTTAGTTACTGACCTCTCTTTCTAGAATATGCAATACTTTATAATATAATTTTAGCAACACTTTGTAATCACGCGGACACAAGATGGTGGTGCTAGAAAGTTTCAAAATAACGGTTAGGCTCAACCTATTTTCAAATATTTAGTGAACTGTCGAGTCGTGTGCCAATAATTCAGCTGGCACCTCTATTATATTTTCATTCGAGCTGAGACTGTTTTTCAGTCTTTCAACACACAATTTCATTAGTCACTTATAGTAGTTACTTTTAATTGGCCGTACAGTAATGTTTAACTTGAGAATTTTGAATCGCATCCTCAGCTAAAATTATTTAATGCTTTTTTATTTAACATTGCTTCTTACTACCCGTTCGGGATATACGCCTATGTACTAGCTATGCTAGCGTGCTAGGGATTAGAACTCTTAGATTTAGAAAAAGTGTATCATCATTCGTGTGGAGAAAAGGGGAAAACCAATTAGGAAAAACGACTCTCAGTACATCCGATCGAGATTTGAGTCCCTATCTCCCGGTTATCTGCAGTCTAGTTTATTGCGAGAGTGATGCCTTAAACCATTCGGTCACCGAAGATGATCATTTGGAGTAGTTAAAATGTGTTAAGCCTGGACGCATAATAAGATCCGCCACAAAAATTAGACATATTATTCTGTTACAATGTGTGCATGCATGCACAACGCCTTATCATCCATATTGTCTGAATATCTAAGCTAATGTATAGTTTAATAGGAAATGTACCCGTTTTTACGTAGAAGGAGAGTGTAAATCTATTTAGTAATTAACCTTCTCAGCAAATCCACCCTGGATTTAATCTCCAACCTTTCCATGAACAGAAAACCGGGAAAAAAAACAAGACTCACGCCTTAGGCTAGGTACTCATCATTGCGTGTGATTTCAATTGTGATTTTCTATCCACTATGGTTGCTTTCCATTTAATTGATTTTCTTAGGTTAGTTATAAACTTATTTAATACGATGATACATTTTTGCTGACCGAGGCAGTCGGAAAGCAGCTAATTAATATTCTTCTAAACGCCCTGAGATACTAGAATAGGCAAGTTTACTAGCGGCCAGGTACAGCTGGTTGCATACTATTGTACGAAAGCGAATTTTAACTATGCAACTACATTGATAGTAGAGCTAGTTTAAATAGTCTGTAGATTAATATGTGTTAATATTATACAACTATTGTCAAAATTAACTAAAATAAATGCGTAACAGAATATGTAGTTTAATTTTGACAATAATTAAAATATTTGACTATTCCAAATAGTGTATAAAATAAATTTGAAAAAGTCACAGATTTTACTGATGAATGACCATAATCATAGTTTAAGTATTTACAGTTAGCTTATTTTTACTTTCTCACCATCTTACAGGTAGAGAAAGTATTGCGATCGTCAAAAAAATCAAACTCAAGATTTTGATGAATTTCGAGAATGAATCCGAGAAAGTGGTTTTTGAATTTTCGTCTGTCTGTCTGTCTGTCTGTCTGTACCTCCAACTAGAGCCTAAACCATTTTACCGATCATGATAAAACTTGGTATCTAGGGTTTTCATAGGGTTGCCCTGAGGCGTTTTTGGAATTGGATATCTAACCCTAAAATTAAGGGTAGTTTACAGAAGGGTAAAAAAAAGAAGATTTTCTCAAGATCGGCTCAAAGGATTTTGATTAAATTTAATTTCAAAACATTTATAAATATTCCAAACAAAATAGCTACTCTCAATATTTCGGCAAAATAACTTTAAGGGCTCCGGTTCGATGCGTAAATTATAATTATTTATCATATCTCCGAAACTATTTGAGATATGAAATTACTTATCATCACAAATATGTAGATCTATATATAATACAAATATTTTATTCGAAGCATATATTTATAAAACCAATAACTTTCAAGCTATACGCAAATATTTATATTTTTTAACTTTTCGAACACAAAAGGTAAAGTATTGCGACCGTAAAAAAAATCTAACCTGAAATGTTGATGTATGTCGACGTCTCATTACCACCCGAACCATAAAAAGTTGTCTTTGCAATGCCGTCTGTATGTGTGTCTGTTTAAACTTAAAATTAAGAGTAGTTTAATAAAGTGCGAATAGAGTAAAAAATCGATTTTCTCAAAATCGGCTCTAATGACTTTAATTAAAATTCGTATTTAGGCGTTGATTAGGATTATTAATAAAGGGGCTATTTTCATTATCCCTTGAAAATGAATTTTAGGGTATTTTACAGAAGCGGAAATTTACGTATCTCCGCCACTATTTAAAATACTAAATAACCTAGCATTGCAAAATTGTAGTACTATTAAAAATAAAAAACCTTTATATGAAATATATTTTTATAAAACCAACAGTGCCTGAAATATTTGCAAATATATTAATAGAATTTTGTGAGCTTTAGTTGTAAAGAAATACTACTTAAGTTTTAACGTAATAATTCTCCAATGCCATAGAATAATTAAATATAAGTAAGTCTCTCAAAATGTTTGTTAATTTTCCTTAAACATCTTAGGAGAAATGTTTGTACAACAATGATATATCTCTATTTTAGACTCAGTAGTAAATATTCATATTTTTTATTGGTCAAAATTTAAAATTGAGGAATTTAATAGCAATGCTTTGATATGCAGATGTGTAACACCCAATGAAATGTAGAAAATTTTAACTGGAAGTTGAAATTTTAATACGAAGTATTGACCTTTGTGTACCCAATATTGATATTTTTTATCGGTCCAAACATACAAATGAGGACATTAATTCTTTAAAAATAAAATTATAAAACATCAAACCGGGACTCAAAAAAAGTTTTACATAAATATCGTGCAATTTATGCTTGGGTTTGCTAGTGTATATTATTTCGTTTCACATATATTATTGTTTTGAGTAAATATCTCAATTTTTAAACAGTATATCGAGAAAGTCCGTGAGGTTTTCAGTACCATTTATTTATTTCTAATATAAATTAAATGTTTATTATCTAGATCCACATTATTTATTCTATCTTCAAACTTTAGGTAGATGTCTAATTTAATAATAATTCAAAATTATCACATTATTTCCCTTTACACTAACCAACTTGTATTCTAATATTGCTGCTACAAGCAAATATTTTAGTATTTTATTTATTTAAAAACAGTTTAAAAAACGAAAAATGTCTTAAATGTTAAGATAACCAGCGTAGGCATTGAATGATTAATAAATAATAGGTCCAGGGTCGTCAATCCTACTAAGCATGAATAGCTTAAATTTAATAAAATTCTTGATTTAGCATTAACAACGAAAAGAATAGTAATTAATAATAACATTATTTGAACCAAATATATATATATATTTTTTGCTAAACTTCGAGCCACCATCGAGTCGTGTAAGAATACTATCCGTAGGTTAAGAAACTGCAGATTAATTATCCCCAAAAACATTATCCAGTGGCTGCATGGTCTAAGGCACTACTCTTGCATTAGACCAAACTGCCAATTACGGAGAGATCGAGGTTCGATTCTCGGTCGGGTGTACTTAGGGTGGTTTTCCCAAATGGTTTTCCACTCTTCCTCCATGGAAATGCGGGTACACTTCCTATAAATATAACGTATATAAGCATATAACCTGAACTGGTAGTAAGACACGGTGCTAAAAAAATATACACAAAAGATTTTTTTTAAATAAATTGTTAAATATGTACAATAAATTAATCTTACCTTATTTTGACACGAAGGGACTGACGCGGGAGTCGAGGAGTTACCCCACTGTCCGGATCGCACCTGCTGTGACGTCTTGTCTTGCTCCTGGCAGTCCCCAGGGAGTCGCGGGACTTGGCGCCGTTCGCCGTCGACACAGAGTAAGTCGGGTATTCGTGGTAGTTGTCCTCAGTCACCGTCGGCATCGCTTCAGATGAAAGGGGAGGGTGTTAAAAGGACAGCGTTCAATGCGACACCGACGGAAGAGAACTGTTGTAGCCGCTTCTTCGAGTCATGAAAAGCGCCAGTAGCTTCTCTCTTTTTTTTCAGTTTTAAATGATCCGTGGCGTCTTTCATGTTTTTGCGACTCGACCGGACAAGGGTGTAAAATAAGTGTCTAAGCGGTGAGTTAATTTAAACGGAGTCATTTTCCAAATTTTTTTTAAAATGTGTCTTTCTATTTACCATAAATTATCACTCAAATATGTAAATAACGGATAAACATGATTTAACTTTAATAATTATTATTTGTTATAAGCGGAACAACTCTGTTTTACTCTGTGGAAAATCACATTTTTTTGGAAATTGTTTGAAACATTTTTAGCTCAGATTAAATTGGCTAAAGATTTTATATATAAATTTTAATATAAATAATCAAAATACCTGCTTATTCAAATTAGTGGTTGTTTGTAGTTATAAAACTACAGTCACATTTTAGTGCTACGGGTGCATTAAATTATAAAGGCTGTTTTAAACAAAATATATTAATTATAAATATTTTATGTCTTATTTTTTTCTGAATTATTTTAATGATATTCTTGAGGTCTTGTCGTTAAAAACTTCGTGAGGGTAGACCTCTCTCTACCTTCGTTCGAGTTTAACCGCTCCTGATGTCGCGGTTAGATCCGTTCTCGCCGACGGTATGCGAGGCACTGACTGGACTGGCACGTTGAGGGTGTACGTACGCGCGCTGCTTTCTCTTGAGGGAGAAATGTAGGGAGGGGGGTTGTGTCTTTTTTTTTTTAGTAGGGAGGGTTGTAAAGGGGTGGGGACGACGACTTGCGCTTTCCTAATACTCCGGGAATGGGAGGCGGAAATACGTCGTGTCGCCGAGAGCAGGGAAGTGAGAGAGTTTATGAGAGACGCGACAATTCTACCTTAATACTATGTGTGTGTGTGAATATAATATGAAGGATAGATTATATATTATATTTATTATAAAGATAAAATAATAGTAATAATGAAATTAAAGTGAGATTATTTTAAAATAGTGAACTAAAATTAGGAGTTATGAGCGTTAGAAGTACATTCTAAATACATTTAAAGATTATAAATAATAAATTAAATTTACAAATATTAGTGTTAAAAGCAATAAATTTAAATAATATAGGTTGAATTTAGAATTGTACCCACATTTTCGAGTAGGAAGAGTGGAAAATCATTTTGGGGGGAAAAACACCTTCAGTACACCCTATCAATATTCTAAATTTGATCTCCTCCTTCATCAGCAGTCAAGTTTATTGTAAGGGTGACGCCTTGGACCATTCATTAAGTCACTGAAGTGGGTAATGGACTTCCTACTACCGTTCTCTAAGGCCTTATATCTTACAAAAAATACTATTAAATAATATAATTCTGGTATGAAAAAAGGCCTTCCAGAACTGGCTTCGTAACAAAATCAGTGTATGGCTAAAATAGAGTGCCCAGTAATTGTATATTTACACGCTCACCGAAAAACAAGAGCGGGACATAAAAGTGTAGTCACGCGGTGATCTCGAAGCCAACAACAAGATTTCAGCCATATCGGCGTTGTCTGCTTGGCGTGATTTGGAATAATTTTAGCTTTCCTTTTTCTGCGCGACAACATCAGCTTAGGAGACCCATTCAAATTTCTGAACCAAACTACGCAATCAATGCGCATGCGCCTAAAAAGAGAGATACTAACAGATAACTTCAGCTACTGATTTGAAAAATATATATATAGTATAGGCCTATATATATTTAACGCCTCTGGTATACATCAATCATTTCTCAGTAGTGGGAAGATTATTTAGTACTAATGTACCGTTGCCCAGGGGATGCCCAAATGTAGGTCTAATAATCATAATAACTAGCTTAAGCCTAGTCAACCAAATCCTGGTAACCATTGGGGTAATTCCCCTCTGGGGAAAAATACCCAAGGTACCAGCCAGGAATCGAGCTCGGGACCCCTAGGCTCATAGCCTGGTACACTGACCACTACACCAAGGGGACGGTTACTCTTTTAAAATAATTTGAGATGACTCGTGAAATGGGAAACGCTTTTGTCGTTCTTATTCCGTTTTGATTCGTTTCACGACATGATGAATTTATTTCAAAACATTCATAGCAATATTAATCTTAAGGATATGGTCATCCACTAGTAAAAAAAAATATTTCGATAATCAGCTGTTCCTAATTTGGGTTGCAAATATCACGGGTCAACACACATATTTCCGCTAGAGTGTGAATTGTTCCGCCACTCGGATAGATTATGTTTTAAATTTTATGCAATCTGGTAAATCAGCCTTAAAAATGTTCTACCAGGGAGAATTATTTGAATATATATACTTTTTCTTTTTTTACAAAATTTCTTGCTTGCAAGACCCTAAAACTACCTGTTTTTCCCTTTCCAGCCAATTCTTAGCTGAATTCGGAAGAAAAATTACTCATATTGAAGCCTTCTACCAGAAGTAGTGTAGACTGCATTAGTTTGGATAATCAAACCATATAAGTAGGTTAAGGTCCTTGGACCTCTCTATAGCAAGTCTTAAATCTATTTTGTGGGATGGTGGGCGGGAGGGTGGAAGGCAGGGTGTGGCTTTATAACCGACCAAAGTATCCTTCCACGCCAACAAGAATATATAAATCACGGAAACCGTAGTTTGCGCTAACTGCTGGACAGGCCTTGTGGGAAAATCATACGTTTGGAAATGTCAGTTTTCTCAAGAACGAGTGAAATTTTTATGTTAATACTTTCAACACCCCTTCTAAGATAATGTATCAATGTTTATTAATTGTTGCATTTTCTTATTTTTTGTTATGAATCTGGCAGTTTTATATTGAACACTGTAAATTTTATCGATATTTGATCACTGTTAAAATTATATAGGCGGTGTTAATATATTAAAAAGTATAACTTAATCAACATGCTTCTATTCTTGAACAAACCGTTTCCGAAAAGAAAATTGCAAAACAATAAAACATTCTTGAAGATAACCGTTTGTTCCCGTGGCTCTTTATTTCCACGCCAAATGAAAAGAGATATTCACCCTAATATATTTTATAATTCAATTTCTAGTTACGTTTAAATGTTATGTGCCTGTAAAACACGCAAAAACCAAAAATGTTGTAGAGCTTATTGAGTTTTGTATACGCGCTTAACCCCACGAGCCAAATGCTGAGCATCCGGAAGATTAACATTATGAGTGGTTATGATGACGTTATCTCGGGCGAGCTTGAAACCGAATGAATAATGAAGTTGGCGGCAAATACATGTGTCAGGATACGGATATGCTACCTACTTCAGTATGTATAGCGGCCCTACGTTACCTCATCTTGTTTACTCTCCCTCCGTCACAAGGAGCAAACTTTGATTAGTTTAAAACTGACGGTTTAACTTTCCTAACGTATGGTTTCCTAGGGAAGTTCTAAGGTGTTAAAATTTATCTGAGAATAATTTTCTCTTTGAGAGTACAGGTTTGTAACCAACCAAAAATTAAAGTAGTTTGGTGGATGTATTTACTAATCTAAAATACGCTTCTCCATTTTAATATTCTTTGATAGTTTATTAGATACAGATATAAATACCTTATTATAAAACTAATTAGAGAATAAATTAAACGACAGTACATTATTTTGTAAGATAAGTCATACAAAATGTAGATACATAATTAGTATTATTATTATTTAGCACCACGTCTTACTACCCGTTCGGGTTATACGCTTAAGTACTAATTACGTTAATGGGTTAGGAATTGTGAAGGTTAAGTTTAGAAGAAGTGAACCCGCATTTGCGTTGAGGGGGGAGTGGAAAACCATTTAGGGGAAACCACCCTCAGTTTACCCGACCGAGATTCGAACCTTGATCTCCCCGTCCTCGGCAGTCTAGCTTAACACGAAGCCAGTGCACCAGCCAACTATTCCACCGAGGTGGGTCCATAATTAATAGGGCGTATTAATTATTATTTTAAACATCAACGTTCTTTACGACTTAAAGGTGCTACTTGGTAAAGCCCTGAAATTGTATTGCAGACGTATAGAAATTCCGCATTACTTAAGAAGTTATTTGATATTTTTTAATATGATTTTTAATAAAATGTAGGCGAAAATTATCAGCAGGTTTCTTATTTATTAAAATTCTCTAATTTTGAATTCAAACTTAAAAAAAAATTAAAGTGTATTTACGAAAATGTTTGTAGCTACTTCTAAGATTAAGTAAAAAAGCTAACCTAAATATACCTTTCCTCTAACAAATAAAGTTATGGTTTGTTATTCACAACATATAATTTTATGATTATGTGGGATTATATAAAGAGTTTGTTTTTGTTAAACTTAAAATTTAGACTTTAGCTAGTCAGCACTTTCACCTACATTTTGGTGAAAAGGATATTAAAAAATATCAAACCGATTCATAAATAATCCGGGTTTTATAAAAGTCTGCAACGCTTATTTGTGCTCTCCCATATCACCCTCAAGGCATGATGTAAGAGAACGCAAATATTTTTACAGTTTTTATAAGAAGAATAATTTTGGACCAAAAATAAATATACTAATCATTCAATAGATCGCTACCCAATTCGGTGGCCGCATGGTGTACGACGCTAGTCTCGTAGTAGACTAGACTGCCAATGACGGGAAGATAAAAGTTAGTATCTCGGTCGGGTGTACTGTGGATGTTTTTTTCTAAAGCGGGCTTACATGCAAATGCTGGTACAATACCTCTTAATATAATTTTACTAATCCCTAAAACTTTTTTTTAGCACCACGTCTTACTACCCGTTCGGGTTATACGCTTAAGTACTAATTACACTAATGGATTAGGAAATGGGAAGGTTGAATTTAGAGGAAGTGAACCCGCATTTGCGTGGAGGGAGAGTTTAAAACCATTTAGGAAAAACCACTCCCAGTTCACCTGACCGAGATTCGAACCTCGATCTCCCCGATCTCGGTGATCTGACTCAACACGACTGGCGCGTTAGCCTACTAAGCCACCGAGGCGGGTATCCCTAAAACTATTTGGGGTGATTATTACTAAGCATATAACCTAAACGGGTAGTAAAACGCGGTGCTATAAAAACAAATATACGCTAAGTTTAATATTCTAAACATATTATTAACGATTATTTAGTTTTACGTTCAAAGTGGGAGTGAAACTTACAGTTTATTGTGAGTCTGACATCTTAGACCATGTGAACACCCAAGTCTGGGGCTGAAACACCAGCTAAATTAAAACCTTACTTAAGACAACACAACTTAATAAATAACCATACCTCTCCCTATGAATACTACGATATAAAGAGGTAGCTGGACAGACAAATATGTAAATTAAGAATCAAATAGCCGAAGTTATTATTTGTGCTTTATAGAGAGGAATACTCCATCTAGATATCATACTCTGAAAATTGAAAAATGTCACCTGGACACGGGAATCGGACCCGGGACCTTCGTCTTAATACACCAATGCTTTACCACTGAGCTATCCAGGATTGTTAAGATGTAATCCTGTACAACTATAATAATAATTGTACAGTGTGGCAGTAATAAGCCAACTACCGAGTCGAAGATGACTGCGTTATCTTATAGCTCGTGAATAAAGCCGACGATTTCCGCTCGTCCATCATAGACTCTGCCTTAAAATATGAGTGAAGAATGACCCTTGGCACGGGACGACTCCTGGATAGCTCAGTGGTATGTACTAATTACACTAATGGATTAGGAAATGGGAAGGTTGAATTTAGAGGAAGTGAACCCGCATTTGCGTGGAGGGAGAGTTTAAAACCATTTAGGAAAAACCACTCCCAGTTCACCTGACCGAGATTCGAACCTCGATCTCCCCGATCTCGGTGATCTGACTCAACACGACTGGCGCGTTAGCCTACTAAGCCACCGAGGCGGGTATCCCTAAAACTATTTGGGGTGATTATTACTAAGCATATAACCTAAACGGGTAGTAAAACGCGGTGCTATAAAAACAAATATACGCTAAGTTTAATATTCTAAACATATTATTAACGATTATTTAGTTTTACGTTCAAAGTGGGAGTGAAACTTACAGTTTATTGTGAGTCTGACATCTTAGACCATGTGAACACCCAAGTCTGGGGCTGAAACACCAGCTAAATTAAAACCTTACTTAAGACAACACAACTTAATAAATAACCATACCTCTCCCTATGAATACTACGATATAAAGAGGTAGCTGGACAGACAAATATGTAAATTAAGAATCAAATAGCCGAAGTTATTATTTGTGCTTTATAGAGAGGAATACTCCATCTAGATATCATACTCTGAAAATTGAAAAATGTCACCTGGACACGGGAATCGGACCCGGGACCTTCGTCTTAATACACCAATGCTTTACCACTGAGCTATCCAGGATTGTTAAGATGTAATCCTGTACAACTATAATAATAATTGTACAGTGTGGCAGTAATAAGCCAACTACCGAGTCGAAGATGACTGCGTTATCTTATAGCTCGTGAATAAAGCCGACGATTTCCGCTCGTCCATCATAGACTCTGCCTTAAAATATGAGTGAAGAATGACCCTTGGCACGGGACGACTCCTGGATAGCTCAGTGGTAGAGCATAGGCGTACTAAGTCGAAGGTCCCGGGTTCGATTCCAGTGTCCAGGTGTCATTTTTCAATTTTCAGAATAAAATATGTAAATAATAAATAGTGTTGTAACCCTACCTAGAGTCAAAACTAGCCAACTCATAAACTTGATATTAACGACTCATATGGTTTCAACCTTGGGAGAAGTTGAGTTTAAGACAATAAAGGTATACCAAACCAAAATTTAAAATTGAATCGGTTTCCAACAAATCAGTTATTGATATCAATTTCATTTAAATTAATCGTAATGGAGTCGACCTTTTCAACTGTTGCTGTAAAGAGGTTTTATCGAGAGGAAACCGTATTTACCACACATTTATTTGTTATACGAATGAAAATGTTAAATACATTTTGAAATATTTACATGACATCTGGCTAGCCACAATGTGTATTATGTCCACTGCATTCTATTGCACATCTGGACTCTCTACATACTCACACACTCTTGAAGTCTATCCACATATATACACACTCGTGAAGTATATCCACACACACACTCGTGACTTTCTGCATACTCACACGCTCGTGAAGACTATCCACATATCCACACACTCGTGAAGTATATCCACATTCACATTCGTGAGGACTATCCGCATAATCACATACTCGTGAATACTATCCGCATAATCACACACTCATGAAGTCTATCCTCATACTTACACACACATTAAGTAGAGATAATTAAGTTAGTGTTTAAAAGAAATGTACCCGAATTTTCATGAAGAAAGGTAGGAAACAATTTTGTGAAATCTATCTCAGTACACCCAACCGAGATTTAACCCCCAGCCTTCCCATCACCACTAAACCAGGCTTAATGAAACCGACGCCTATGTCCACGTGCCCACAAATATATATATGTGTGTGTTGCAATAGCTCTGTGTTCAAAAGGTCCATGATAAATAAATTGTATCTATAAATTTACATAAAAATTAAAACTTAAAAAAAATTATTTTAAAATGCTTTTCTTCAAAACGTTCAGTTCATGTTTGATCAAATATTATTAATAAGTTTAAAGATATAAACGCTAGCTTTTAAATTCAAGGACAGATGCAATAAAAATTGAACTTTTACTTAGATATAAATTAACATTTAAATAAGGGACTTCACCCACATTAAAAAATCCTTCTGTTAAAATAACTTATGCATATACATCCTTGCAGTCAAGTTTATAAAGTTGGGATTATAGAACCAATTTAAATAAAACGTTTGTATTTCACTGTCAATTTCTTACTTCACTTGTTTCTTTTCAGTTGAGGAAAATCCCTTTTTTATTTTCCCTAGAAGATCACATTTTCACCACTAAGCTTGGGATACTTTTTTTCCCCCTCATACAGCAAAGAAAGAGACGGCTTACATACAAAAAAAAAAGTTTTTACTTATGGTGAACTGAGATTGAAATTTGATCTCATAGACTAGTTTTGCTCCAAATATACTAGAAGTCATCAGAATTTTTATTTTTATTTTCTCTCTCCCATGCTTCGCTTTTTTATTTTTGGTAGCGAAATCTCCAAATCCAAATAATCTTTGTTCATATATTTTCTCAAGTTAAAATAAAACATCCCCTTTTGTAAGTAAAGTATAGTTTTATTTTACTACAAATTATGGGAGTTAAACAAAAGTTTCTTTCTTTTTTTTTTTTTTT
>CABFWB010005188.1:10961-22032 GCA_902151455.1 Timema bartmani | reverse complement strand
TTTTTTTTTTTTTTTTTGCGCTGCTGTATATATGACGGTCTATTTGTAATCCACACAACCTACACTTAATAATAGTATAACCAGTTTCCGTTACCATATGGTCTAACGCGCTACTCTCGCAGTAGATTAGACTGAAGTTGACGGGAAAATAGAGGTTCGAAACTAGGTCGGGTATATTGAGGGTAGTTTTACAAAATGGTGTTCTACTCTTACTCCACGTAAATGAGGGTACATTTCCTCTAAATATAACCTTCCTAATACCTAGAACCATTAGCGTTATTATAACATAAATTTATAACCCAAACAGGTAGTAATACGCGGTGCCAAAAAAAAACAATAATATAATAATACATATATACAAATTAAGAAAAGGAATGTTACGGTATAGAAACATAATTCGCCTGGTAAGATAATGTAGAAACAATCATGTAAAAATCTTCCAATATACCAAGCTTTTCGTGTTAGAGCCAGTATCAACAATGATATGTAATTAAATCTACAAATTTTATTAATTTGAATAAATTATTTTATATTTACAATATAACAAAGATAAATAATTACAGACTATTAAATTTATATTCACATTAACTTTGCTGTCTTTTTTTTACGTGCCTCGCGTTTTAACACCCATCCAAAATATCCGCTTGTTAACATTTATGAATAAAGAAAGAAGGAGGTAGAATTTTATAGGAAATGCACCTGTATTTTCATGGATGTAGTGTGGGAAATAATATAGGAAAAATCACCTCAGTATATCCAGGTAGGATTCAAGCCCCAGGATCCCATCACCAGGAAACCAGACTAGACGAGAAATACGTCTATGTCTGCGTGCCCACCGTTGCTGTTTCAGGTATTATCCACGTCAAGTGTTTCTTAAAATATATCTCAAGTGACTGTTGGTATGGCTAGAACCAGCATTTTTAAACAGAATGGTTAAGTTTTGGGTAGCTGAATCAAAGGTCATGGTTTTGTAAATGCTTGACTACGGTGTTTCATAAACTTTATGTAGGTGTATTTTTTACACTCTCACAAAAACAATACACTTTTTTTTTTTCAATCCAACCTCGGTTAATTAAACTTGAACTAGGAAATGTCAATAATTCAAATTGATGACATTTCTCTCAATACTTTACAACATCAATTTTCTTCTTTTACTACCTCAATACGCGTTGGTAAAGGTATTTCCCATCAGTCAATTTGACACATGGATGCCAAATTATACCCCCAAAAGACTCACCTTATCTTAGTCTTAAAATAAACTCTCAACTAGACCATTTTTTGACACCTTCATAAACATTACGTATATATACAGAGTGGGGCTGAGACAATTAGACACTTAGTAAATTTAAAATTAACTCTTTAATTGAAACGTAAGTATTCTTTGTTAAATAAAAGCAAACTATATATTACACATTTCACTTTTTGTCACTCGAGTGAGCTCTCCCGGACGTCAGGTAAACCTTAGCACGTTGGCCATCACTTTGCTCAGTATAGATCAGGGGTCACCAAATTCTTGAGTCTTGGAGCATCTTTCAATTTGGCAAACGTTCTCGCGAGCTACCCAGATTAAAAATTTACATCATCGCGTATTGGCTGTTATTATAACATATATAGAAGTTCTCCCATCAGGGTAGACTCTGTGGCCTGGATTTTCAATTGTAATGTAAATAATGTTAAACAGTTAGTACATTTCATACTAAAATTCACTCTTTATTACAACAAAACACAAATATATTCATTCGTTAAACATAATTATAGTCAATTAATTTATTTTTTTACACGTTTTGAGAAAAATGGTAGTGATTTTCATAAATAATTCTTTAAATTGTGGTGAATTTTACTCACATTCAATTTCATTTATCAAAATGTTCATCTGTAAGCCTAATTGTATACCTGTTTTTTATTACCTTCAGTTGAGAATGATGACTCCAAAAAGGTTGGTAAAGCAGAACAACACCTACAATTGAGTGAAATACGAACCAGAATTTGATAATTTTTCTTACAGAAAAGAGGCCACATATCCTAAACTTGAGGCAACACTCTCCAATGATAAGTTTCTTTGGAAAGCGCAACATATTAATATTTTTTTCTGAGTGAGCTACCGAAAATGTCAGAACAAGCTACCGGTGGCTCACGATCGATGGTCTGGTGACCCCTGGCATAGATTGTCGAGTTGTTTCTGACCCACTCTGTATAATCTTAGGTCGGTTCAATTATTCGAAAATCTGGATCTGGCGGTTCTTTACCAAAGAACCGCTACCAGTTCAGATCTTACAAAGTTGTTTCTCATTCCTCATTTGTTTTGTTTTATGAATTTAAATATATTTTTATAAAAATATACGTACGAGTATAGTGATATTAATATAATTGAGATAAAAATAACTACTAATTTTTAATTTACAAATTATTTATATTTGCTAACTTGTGTTAATATCGATTTAAAAGACAGAGTTAAAAACAGGCAATAATAAAATAGGGAGCAAATAAAATGAATAATTATATAAACTTTTAATTTAAGCCTTTGAAAGAAAAAGTGTTTTTATAAAATGCAGATGGTTTGCACATAAAACAAATGAGGAATTTGTTATGTACCTAATTTTGTTTGAAGATAAAGATTAAAAGTGTACTTTTTACAAACGCAAAAATATTTTTTATCCAAACTGCCACCTTGTTTTCTCGACAAATATAGAATTGTATCATGTCCTCTATTTATGATTGGAAATAACTTAATTTTATTTAACTCTTTGATTATTTATAATTTGATTTAGAGTGTATCTTCAAGTAAAATTCTCAACCTATAATTGAAATAATAGAATTGGTTCTGAAACCAGAAAAATTTTGGAAACTATAAGCTTGTATAATATACAGGCCAATTTAGATAGGAAGTTACTGTTTGAACAGTTGTAAAAGTTACTAAAACAATTTTCATATATTTATCTGTTAGATCATTGGATATCTGTAGCTATCACTTTAGATGGATAGTATCAGGTATATGTAAAATAACATTAATTGTAAATTAAAATGTTATCAGTGTTGATAGCAAAAAAAGTTTGTGATTTCTAAAAGTTCATTTCTAGTAGAATCTTACCACTGGAGCTGCTGAAAATATTAAAGTAGCAAAAATGACGATTATGTCAATATTAAATATTGATAGGTCCCACATGATAAAATTTTTATCTTTGAGTAGCATAAAATTTAACTTTTAGAGCGTGAGTAATTCAATTGAACAACCCTCGGTTTGAGTAACGCCCTTCCTTTATAATGTTTGACTAAAATACCAATGACAAGGTTATCAGGGTTTTAATCCTGGTTGGGTGTACTGAGGTTTATTTTTCCAAAGTGGTTTTCCACTCTTATTCTATGCAAAAGCGGGTACAATCAATCTATATTGAGGCAATTTTGCTCCCTATCTTATAAGCGTAGTGCACCACGTTTTTACAACCCTTCCAGGGTCCCCCATACCTCCTCCTTATCTACTATCCGTGAAATCTATAGGTTTACACTAGTGAGGTTAAGATGAGAAAATAATAATTTTGAAGAAATTTATCAGAATTTGTATTGAGTGAGAGGGGTTAATAATTTTGAGGAAAAACACCTTCGGTACACCACTCAGAGATTCATTCACCCCGTCACCAGTATTACCATCCTATTGCGAGGTTGACGACTTATACCATGCAACCACCGATAGGAGTGATCAATATTATATTTCTATTTACTATTTTTAGCAGTAAGTCCTATTCTCTGTCTGGGCTATTCTCTTATGTGGTAAATACGATAATGTGTATAGGATAAGAAAGTTGAATTTAGAGAATGTTCACACGCATTTGCTTGGAGGGAGATTGTAAAACAGTTTAGGAAAAAAAAAAATCACTTTTTCTTGTCCGGATTTTGAGACCCGATTTCACCGTCATCAACAGCACAGTCTGTCGTGAGAATTACATGTCAGCTTAAACCATGTGGTCACAAAAGCGGGTAAGATACTATTACGATTCTTTAAATTTAAAAATAAGACCTGGACAAAGGAATCGAACCTAGGACATTTATATTCCCGTATCCAGGTATCATTTTTCAATATAAATAATATGTTTGTTAGATGCGGCTTTAAAGTAACTAACAAATATAATAGCGTGATTATTTTAATCTATCACATTATCACAATTTTAAAAGAATTTTACTAAAAAATATAGTAATTTGAGCTTATCTCTGAAATTTTGAAACAATCTAATAGTTTTTTATGTGTAAAAAAAGTCTAACATTGAAATAGTTTGAGATGTCTAAATCGACTTTCTCCGACCCATCTTAAATTTGCTGCCTCCAACTGAAGAGAGACCCTTAGTTCAAGAACCGACTAAATCAACTTGAGAAAGTGTTGATCATTAAGAGCTGCTCAGAAATTCCTTATGTATTATTCAGATCCTTCTTCTCTTTAATTTGGCGGATCGATTTGTTTCGAAGTTACCGTGCCTTATTTTTTTTTTTCTCTTGAGATTAATTACCCACTGCGATGTAAAGTGAACAAATTGTACGAACAAAAAAAAAAAAGATTTTATTTTATAAAAGTTTTTTCATTTCTTATTTTTTTCATACATAGCTGAAGGTTTATATATATCTGGGCTACATCACTCTTAGCCCAGTTTTACCTAAAGATTAGCCAGTACTAAAGAACCGTTTCCCAGGGAACGCCCGAATGTACTAATGGTACATCCTTTCCGTGGAGGCTCTTTCCATGTCCCGATGAGATGAGGGGATGGTGATAATATGGTGGTGTGGAATCAGTGGAAACATTTAAATCAAACCCTAGTGACCGTCGGGGTGATTCCACTTTCAGTAAAAAAATTCCCAAGGTACTTGCTGGGAATTGAACCCGTGACCCTTAGGGTCGTGGCCAGATGCACTAAACACTACACAACGGGTTGGTGTTGATGATGTGATCACCAGTTACGCAATTAACTCATTTTATTTATGAATAACTTTTTTGTGTGTGTAAAATTTATGTTCAAGATTGCATATTTATAATACACTGAACATTTATTTTAGCTATGCGTCTTACTACCCCTCTGAGTTGTACGCATTATACTGATTACTATTATGTGTATAGGTGAGAAGGGTTGAATTTAAAGGAAATGTAACCGCATCCGCGTGGAGGAGGAGTGGTAGAACTATTTAGAAAAAAATCACCCTCAATACATGTGACCGGGATTTGAAAACTCTTATCTCCTTTCACAGGAAGTTTAATCTATTGCAACAGTGACGCCTTAGACCATGCGACCACTGAGACTCATATTAATTGTATTTACAACAACAAAATGAGATGGATGAACGTTCAGAATCAGCTATCGTATTATTTGCAATTTTTAAAAAAAATAAAAGACTGTGTAATGTGAATTAGTTTAGTGCCAGGTGTGTAAAGTTGGTATTGGTGTCTGAAAAACAGATGTCAAATATTTGTAACAAAGCTTACAGTTTAAAAAAATAACACTTTATATTAATAAAAAAAAATGATATGTTGATTGAGAATTTATGAAATACCAGTGTAGCATTTTGACGCCGGGCGTCGGTGCTTAACGTAATGCGTCGAGCAACTGTAACGAAGCGTAGAGTACCGTAAAAGGGTATTGTTGACGTAGTACATGAATGTTGAAACGATACCAGTAATTCAATGTTATCTGTACCCACGGGATCAAACATTACTAAAAAAAATAAACTAAAGAATTAAAAAAAACACTCTTTCTTTGTTAATATTGTAGCTACACTCTTAAGTGCGGTTAATATTTAATAAGGCGATAAGATAGATAAAGGTAAAGAGAAAGAAAGAAAAAAGTAGAGAGAAAATACCTTTAAGAGATCTTTATTCTATGACTCTTTACAAATTGTAATATATTTTTTAATCTAATTACTAACGCAAGTAATATTTGTATTCATTCGCCTCGGTGGCGTAGTTGGCTAACGCGCTAATCGTGTTGAGCTCGACTGCTGAGGACGGGGAGATTGAGGTTCGAATATCGGTCGGGTGAACTGGGGGGAGTTTTTCCTAAATGGTTTTCCATTCTCCCTCCACGAAAATGCGGGTTCACTTCATCTAAATCCAACCTTCCCATTTCCCAATCCATTAGCGTAATTAATACTTAAGCGTACAACCCGAACGGGTAGTAAGACGTGGTGTTAAATAATAATAATAAATAATATCTGCATTTGACTTCAGATATAGGATTTATATGAAAATTTCAAAGAGTAATAGTGCTTTTGAATAGCAGATTATTTTGTTTTTAGTGCATTTAGCACTAGTAGTGTGTCCATAAACGGTGTGCCGTGGCATATTGGTGTACCACGGTGGAAAAAATTTGATGTGCCATGCCACCACAACCCGGATCGCTGTTCAATAAGAACTTGAATTAATGACTAGACTGCCAATGACAGGGAAATTGGGGTTTAAATGATGGGAGGGTGGTTTTTCCAAAATGGTTTTCCACTTTCCCTCCATGAAAATACGAATACATTTCCTCAAAACACAACGCTCCTCATCGCTATCTTATAAGTGTTAGTGCATAATATGAAGATAAACTGAACCGGTATTAATGCGGTAGTTAAAATAAACCATGTTTTGAGTTGGTATGAGAAGCAGAAGTATTTGTTACTTACTTGGATTAATATTTTTAATATATCTGACTAAATAAAAAGCTTTAGCGTTAAGGGTGTTACATGGGGGAGCACTGAAAGCGTTGCAGCTGTTTCGAAATTCCGGATTATTTACGAAGTGGTTTGATATTTCTTAAAATGGTTTTCAACCAAATTTAGGCGTAAGTTTTGACCCGTCAAAGAGTTTAAACTTTCAGTTTAATGTTGTTTATAAAATGTCTGGTAACCTATAATATAGAACCTTAAAAAACAATCCTGCACTTGCTTCATATTTTTCTGTTGTGACCCTATCAAAAAATTACTTTATTTGATAGAGGATAACTATTCCTAGGTTTCTATAGTTTTACTTTAATCTCAGAAGTAAAAATATTGGTGTAAAGCATAGTTGAATTTTTTTAATTTAAACTTTATAGATAGATAAGGACCTGTTGATAACTTTCGCCTACATTTTGGTGAAAGCCATATTTAAATATATAAAACCACTTCTTCAAAACTGCGGGATTTCCAAACGCATAAAACGCCCTCCCCATGTAACACCCTTAAGTTAGCGTTTGGTTTACAAAAATTATTAATGGTTTGAACAAAAAAATTTCAAATGTTTAAGTAGGAGGCACAGAAAAAAAACTTAGACCTTTAATCTTGGAGCATTTGAAGCTAATTCAATGCGTATAATCTGGACAGGTAGTATGACGTGGTGAAAATAATAACAATATTAATAATTTTCAGGGAAAAGCTAGCTTATTCCTAGCTATGATTTACCGTACAAACTTTGGACTGGGTGCATAGTCAATTTTCTACTGCATACCCAAAACCAAACAATGTGTCACAAAAAAAGCTTTTATTTTTTTACTTTTCGGTGAAATAAAAAAAGTCTTCGGAACAATACTAAAGTACAGAAATAAGTTTTTTAGTACTACGTACTACTAACCGTTCAGTGTGTACGCTTATCTACTAATTACGTTAATGGTTTTAGAAATGAGTAAGGTTATATTTAGAGGAAGTGTATCTACATTTGCATGGAGGGAGAGCGGAAAACCATTTTGGGAAAGCCACCCTCAGTATACACCTGACTGAGATTTGAATCTTGACCTCCCCGTCATAGGAAGTCTAGTCTCATGATAGAGTTACGCCTTAGACCATGTGGCCGCCGAAGTGGGTACCGAAATTATTGGTCATCACTATTATTAAACTAAATCACAAGTTTTAGTAAGACTTAAGTAATATATTGGTATAAGTTTTTAGTACATTTTTATTTCTAAAGGAAGGAATTTTTTTTTTTAAGTTATAATAGCTACTAGAATAATTTTTACATACGAATTGTCGACCTCATTGATCTTGGGGTTAAGTTCTTGCCTCAGGACTCGATGTTAGTGGGTTTAAACCCATCCGGGGTCAACGGATTTCTCTTGAGCGATATAAATTTGTAACACCTTTGAAGGGGAAGTAAAGCCGGCGGTCCCCATGTCGATTGTGGAATGTAAAAAAACCCTGGAAGTTATTTGAAAATACCTGTCCCAGCAAAATTGATAGGCTATTTCGCCCTTGCTCATAGAAATTATCGTTTTTTTTATATAATCTGTCGGTTCAGAAAGTGTACGTTAAATAACTAAAACAAATAAAATAAATACATATATACGTTATCCATAATGTCACGTAATCTCCCCCTTTCATTTGTATAGATGATAAAAAATACTATTAAATAATACTCATTGTACAGTAAAATGCTGTGAGTGTTGAACGAAAAAAAAAAGTATATTTGGTTTATATAAAAGTCCTGCCCAGCCAAAATCTGACTATAAATAAACAGGCATACGTGTGATTAAATTTTAAAATCAATACGATTTTACCAAAACTTAATTTGGATTTTGTTTTTAATAAGATGACAAGTTAACTTTCATCTATTACCTATTTCAAGATTTCAGGGATTGATTAAGTTCTAAAATCTCTTTGTAAACAAACTACGTGAAAATAATACGAGTGAATCTTTTTAACTTCTCCTCTTCTTAGAGATGACTCATTTGTCACACAATCACAAACACCTTTGTTCTTTCATTTCATTTTATTTTCTTTTTCTATACAAAGGTGACTGAGAACCAAAAGGTTTTTTTTTTTTTTTCATCTACCGAGACTTAATTCTTTATTCTTGTCATGCGATCTCTAGAATCACGAACACCTTCATAAAGTTGTTGTTTCTTTTTTTTTTTTAGAACTTTGTACCACTTCATTCCCTTTGACCGACTCCCTGACCCTTTCCCCTATCCTAGAGGGTTGAAAACATCAGCGCTACGCGAGGTATCATTGTAAATACATTTGGTTGTACTTTTATATATATATATAGCACCGCGTCTTACTACTATTGACTTCCAACTCTCTACAATACCTTTCTTCACGCTCACTCAACTACAATAATAATTTCAACACTCGGTCACAAGAAAACTCAACTTTATTCATTCCTCTACAAAATTTCAATCATTACTCAAATTCTTTCACTGTTTCAGCTTCTCGTTCATGAAATACTCTAACCAACCATGTGAAGAAATTAGAATTGAATGATTTCAAGCGAAAAGTCTCAAATAATCTTGCGTGTGGAAGCTCATTCGCGAGATTGAGAAGTCTGAGACGTAATCACACCTTCGTGTGTGTGTGTGTGTGTGTGTGTGTGTGTGTGCGTTCTCATATTACGTAATCCTTGTGTATTTTAACTATAATTTTTATATATTTTTTGGTATGTTTTTACATATATTATTTTGTTAAACTTCATTTTAGTTGTATTGGTTAAGTGTAAGAAAAGGCGATAGCCTTAATTTCGCCACTAACCATTTTAGAAAACATTCTAAAAAATGGTTGATAAAGAATTAAATATTATAATTTGAACAGTTAATAAGTTGGTAGATTTATTCAGTGAAATTACAGTCAAAAAGTATGATTAGGCTTTACTTCAAGTGAAAAAACATAATGTCAGATACAAAAAATTAACATAAAATTAATAATGTGTCAACAACTTGACCATACACAAGTTGCAGGCAAGTCTAAAATATATATATACAAGTTTAAAATGTTGTTACAAAAACCCATTCGCCATTAAAGTCGATTATTATTATTATTATTATTATTATTATTATATTATTATTATTATAACTACCCGTTTGGGTTATACGCTAATGTACTGACTACGCCAATGGTTTTAAGAATAAAGAGATTATATTTATAGAAAGTGTACACGCATTTGCGTGGAGAAAGTGGAAAAAACTTTTGTAAAAACCACCCTCATTACACTTGACTGAGATTCAAACTTCGATCTCCCAATCATCGACAGTCTAGTTTACTGCAAGAATAGTGCGTTAGACCGTGCAGTCACCGAAGCGAGCGGTTGTACTTTAAGAGAAACAATAATATAGTAACCATCTTCTTTGGTGGCCGCATGGTCTAGGGCGTTACTCTTGCAATAAGCTAGACTGCCAATGACAGGGAGTTTGGGGCTCGAATCCCGATCGGGTGTACTGGGAGTGGTTTTTCTTAAATGGTTTATCACTCTACCTCAACGCAAATGCTAGTACACTTCCTCTAAATTCCACCTTCCTCATCCCTATTACATTAGAATAACTATTGAATACGTGTATAGCCCTAACGGGTAGTAAGACTCAGTGTTAAAAATATATATTATCTTGCTACTAGTATCATCAAACCAAGGACTTTCAATTATTTAAGGTGGGTTTAAAGGGTATGAAAGCTTAGGCTATAGTTTTTTCAAATTAACAATAATTTTTGAACTGACTGGTTGTTTTAGCACACGACCTATTGACTAACCTAAATCTAAAACGGGCACAACATCTAACTCCCGACCGTTAATTTGTCCCTCTGAAAGGGGAATTCCCAATTTAAACAATGATAAATTTTTCAGACAAGCCTGGAATCGAACCCAGGACCCTTAGTGAAGGAGGCAGACTCAACTAAGATTTCGGACGGTAATCAATAGATACCGCCTTTGATTACTATACCAAAGAATAATTTAACAACCAACCAATACTTGGGTTCTTTATGAAAATTAAAATTCATCACGACGTCATGAATAAAATGTGGTTATAAGACTTTCTTTCAATTTTTCTTTCTTCTATTCTAAGTCACGAACGCGGGAAGAGTGTAAATATCACCTAGGAGTCGATATAAGAGCGGGGGGTGGGGAAGAGAATAAAGGTGGTGGAGGAAGGGTGGCATATTTTGACCACAGACAATGAAAGAGTCGACATGAAAAACACGCTATAGAATTTTTCTATATATTTTTTTTCCCCTCTTGGTGCACGGAACGAAATGAAAGCGCGAAAGGAAATTATACATCGGAAGTCTTAAGGTTCATACATGCAATATACCTCGACACCTTCGTGCTATAATGACAGAAGTAGTGTGTAGAGCTAAAAAAAAAAAAAAAAAAAAAAAA
>CABFWB010005187.1:30905-48294 GCA_902151455.1 Timema bartmani | reverse complement strand
AAGATATAACATAGAGGAATGAAAATGAAGTATAGGATTAATAATACTCGTCAAACAATAGAAAAATATACAAACAATGTCTTTTCACACTCTCTCCACGCAAACGTGGGTACTTTTCCTCAAAACGATATTTTACTCATTCCTATCACATTAATGTAATTAAATGCAGATAGTCTGGCCGAATAGTAAAATGTGAATTTTTTAAAAAGACTTGGTAGACCATACTAATTTTTTGATCAGAGTAGCATCAAAATTTAACTTTGCGGATTTTTCAACTGGTGATGGTTCGTGGTGAGTTCTATAAACAGGAAATGGCAATTAGAAGTTTTTTTAACATCAACATATTATTGAAGTAATATAAAACTATTTAGAAAATTGTGTTGTAGGTGTTTGAGCTTTGTTAGATTCAAATAATCTATTAGTATGGGCATTGAGAAGTAGTATGAATTTCCATTTCAAATAATAGTTTATTTCTTGGGGTCTAGCTCTGAGTACAACTTGTCTGTTAGGGTTTATATCTGAGTACAACTTGTCTGTTAGGGTTTATATCTGAGAACAGCTTGTCTGTTGCATTTTAGCCTTGATTACAACTGAGGAGATTACGCCCTTTTTCCATCAAAATATTTTTTGGATTGTTCATGGCTTACTCTGTGTGTGTGCCAGATTTTAGTTAAATATTTGTTCACTATAACCCAGGAAGATTTTTTAAATTTGGGAATGTTTACTTTTCAGTGTCCAGCCTGTACAGGCACCCTGACTTTGTTTGTTGTGAATAATGAGCTCTGGTTAGTGAATTCATTAGTATTTTACATGTGTAAAATGATTGATACTAACATGAATTATGTTGTTTGTGACAGCTCTAGTGATACTTCTCAGTCTAACATTATAGGAGAGATACCAAGGTAAGCAAGGATATGTTGCCCCTGGCCAAACCTTTAAACTGATAGGCAAATGTTGTGCAAAGACCTGTTGTTCTAAAATAAATAATCACCAACATATTATGTGTCTTTGCGAAACATGTTATGACACTGCTAACAACTCACAACATGATGTATTGTTATATGTATATTGTGTGCTAAGAAAAAATCGCGAGCTTTCGTGGTTTTATTCTGTCATTGTAGAAGGATGTAGCATTGTTGTGTGTCGTAATTTTCTACTGAACTTGTATCAGATATCTGAAAAACATTTGAGGATAGTATAAAAAAACAATAATGACTGGTGGTGTTTTTGCAGATGAAAGAGGAAAGCACAAAAATAGACCTCATAAAATGGAGGCTGATGTATGGAATATTGATAAAAAACACTTATAACAAATTTCTCATAGCAGATCACATTATAATAGTAATAATTAATCTCAAAAGCTGTACTTTGAAAATCCTGAACTAAGTATTGCTAAATTATTTTATATGTTTCCAAGAGTGTTACCGTAGAATAAAAAATACTCCTCTCAAAATTAAGTATCATGCATATTTTAATTTTTTCAAGAACCTGAACTATTCTTTCAGAAAGCCAAGAACACATGTTTATGACTATTTCACAGAGAGTATTGTTGAGTTAAAATATGATACAAGAAATGAACAGATATTTGAGTTATGAATTTTACTTAGAGAAAGTATCAGAACACAAAATATTGAAGAATAAACTCATTTCAGATAGTAAACAAAATAAAAACTACTTGTATTAGAATTTGATTATTCACAAAAGCTACCACTAGCGAAGATAAATGTGACAACCCAGTTTTACAAACGTTTATCATGGATATTTATTTTCAATGCGCACTGTCACAATGATGATTCAAGTTTTTTATATTATTTCTTGGTGTGAGAAGGGGAAAAAGGATGCCAATTCTGTGTGCTCGTTTGATTTCATTTTAAAGAAAATTTCAACAATGAACGATTTAAGGCATATAATTTTCTTCTCCAATGCTGCCGGTGGTCAGAATAAAAATTTGTTGATGACTGCTTTCTCTACATGGTTAGCACATACTTTGCAAATTGAAGTACCTCACAAGTAGGGATCATTTACGGTCTTCAGGGCGGAAGTGACGTCATAATNCTCACATTTGTCAAGTTAGAGGTCACAGCTACAATCAGTGCGATAGAAACTTTGGCCTCTACAGTGATAATCTAAAACGCATGGAAAACATCCAAACATCTAAAGAATATGTAGAGGTTTCGAAGGGGTGCAGAATTAATCCAGAACCATTCCAAGTTAATCAAGGACGTGATATTTTGAAATATTGGAAGGCATGTCTACCCCAGTACTTTCACAAGATACCCCAATCCAAAGGTGGGCTTTTCGAGATTTAATCCTTTGTTCGACCACTATTTAACAATGCAGGTGTTGAGATGGGGACAAATCATACACTGAAGTGTTTTTACCATTTAACTATTTGAAATATCATCCAATTCCCCAAGACCTAGGTCTCATATCCACACAAAGAGCACATATAAGTCTTGCAAAGTTCGATATATTCGGAGCCTCTACAGATTCATGTCTCCCGAAGTTATTGACTGGTATTAAGATGCATTGACCAACCAAGAAACTTCTGGTTATAGTGAGGATAACTCTTCTGATTAAAAACTTTGATAAACATAATGTTTTTATAGTGAACATTGAAATATTATAAACCTTAATCAACATGATGTTTTTAAAGTGAACATTGAAAAATTTTGATCAATATTATGTTTTTATAGTGAACATTGAAACATTATAAATTCTGAGAAACATAATGGTTTAGTAGTGAACATTTAAATATCAAAAACTTTGATCAACATATTGATTTTAAAGTAAACATTGATGTATTAAAAATTGTGATCATCATAATGTATTGATAGTGAACATCGAATTATTAAAAACTCCGATGAACATAATATTTTTATAATGAACATTGAAATATCAAAAACTTTGATCAACATAATGATTTTAAAGTGAACATTGATGTATTAAGAACTATGATCAACATAATGTTTGTTTAGTGAACATTGAATTATTAAAAACTCCGATGAACATAATGTTTTTATAGTGAACATTGAAATATTAATTTTGGAGGTAAAGTAAAATACATAGATTTCAATATATCAAGAAAAATTAAGCTCAGAAAATTAAACTTATCGCTGTGTTACTGGTCTATTATATTTAAATGTAAAAGTATCCAGATTTTCTAATGTAATTAAAACATCACTGTTCATAGCAAACACTTTGAAAATGTATTTTAAATGTAAAAATAAAGTTGGGTTGATGTAAAAAGGGTGTATGCAAGCTATTTTTTGTTTATTACATTTAATGTCGAAACATGTTCATTTTATGGTGCTGTTAACATAAATCTGTTCAGAAAATATGAAGTTTTTATCATATCATCCAATCAAAAACATACTAAACTCTTATTGTAAATTTATCTTAAGCTGAGCTTTTAAATCGCTATTCCCAAATCATTGATTAAAATAATACGCCCCTTTCCCATCAAGCTCTTTATGGTCTGTTGGATTTTAGCCCTGAGTACAAGTTGTCTGTTGAGGTTTAGCTCTTGGTACAACTTGTCTGTTGAGGTTTAACTCTGAGTACAACTTGTCTGTTGAGGTTTAACTCTGAGTACAACTTGTGTGTTGAGGCTTAGCACTGAGTACAACTTGTTTGTTGAGGTTTAACTCTGAGTACAACTTGTCTGTTGAGGTTTAACTCTGAGTACAACTTGTTTGTTGAGGTTTAGCCCTGGTAACAAGTTGTTTGTTGAGGTTTAACTCTGAGTACAACTTGTCTGTTGAGGTTTAGCCCTGAGTACAACTTGTCTGTTGAGGTTTAACTCTGAGTACAACTTGTTTGTTGAGGTTTAACTCTGAGTACAACTTGTCTGTTGAGGTTTAACTCTGAGTACAACTTGTTTGTTGAGGTTTAGCCCTGAGTACAACTTGTCTGTTGAGGTTTAACTCTGAGTACAACTTGTTTGTTGAGGTTTAACTCTGAGTACAACTTGTCTGTTGAGGTTTAACTCTGAGTACAACTTGTTTGTTGAGGTTTAGCCCTGGTAACAAGTTGTTTGTTGAGGTTTAACTCTGAGTATAACTTGTTTGTTGAGGTTTAGCCCTGAGTACAACTTGTCTGTTGAGGTTTAACTATGAGTACAACTTGTTTGTTGAAGTTTAGCCCTGATTACAACTTTTTTGTTGAGGTTTAACTCTGAGTACAATTTGTCTGTTGAGGTTTAACTCTGAGTACAGCTCTACTCTACACAGAGATCCCATGTTCTCGCAGACTGATCATGTGTAGTTCTACACCAGAAGAGGAGAGAGTCAAGATGAGCTGTGAATATTGCTTCTCTTTGTGCAGAGGCTCAGGCGATGATGATGCAGGTTGAAAGAAGTGAGAAATGTGGGTGGTAAGAGGAGATAAGCCGAGATCGCAAGGGTATAATAGGGGTGGTTGGAGGGGTAGGGGGAGTGTGACATTCACTTGAAGCAAAGTGGAGAGACGAGACGCGGTACATAAAACGATAGAATCCGGCTAAGGGGTTTCAACCCATGTAAGGGGGCAAAGCAAATTGTACGAGAAGAAACCAGTGCCCAAATGTGGTCCTCTTATTTACTTGTACATCCCAAAACAAATATTTACTTTAAAATAGGATACTATTCATTTTACACAATAAAATAGGGAAACGCCCATTTTTTTGCATGGCATTTCACAACTTGTAAGGGATATTCATATTTAGTTAAAATAACTTGTTATAGATGAAAAGGTATACGTTTTAGTAAATGTGCCAGCATTTGCGTCGAGATAAAGTGAAAAATAACTAATAAAATTTATCCTTTGGCATTTCACAACTTGTAAGGGATATTTATATTTAGTTAAAATAACTTGTTATAGATCAAAAGGTATACGTTTTAGTAAATGTGCCAGCATTTGCGTCGAGATAAAGTGAAAAATAACTAATAAAATTTATCCTCATTACATGTATTCGATATTCAAACGCTGACATCGCTATCATCAGTTTATTAGTAAATTATGAGAGTGACGTCAAAAGTGCATGCAACCAAAGAAGTGGATGAATGCTATAAATGTCAAGAAAATTAAAAAATAGATAATATGGCGCACCGCAATGACTTTCTATCTTTAAAATTAACATTTACTAAAAACTCGTAATATTTGTGAAACGAAATACTAAGTCTATTCATAGTTGTAAAAACACTACACAAAGATCATAAATGAAATAATATTCACTGTTACTTACTCTATGGCATTAGGAACTAGGAACACTGTTACAGAAAAATTGAGAAAAGAGAAAAAATATTTGTCCACTAAAGAGCATAAGAATCAAATTCATTTTCAAAGTCCTGAAATAAAAAGTATATAGGGCCTATACTTCCCAATAGCTAAGAAACTATTGGTTTCATAAAAATATATTTCAAGTAGAAGATTTTTATCTTTATAGTATTACAACTTTACAGTGATAAGTTATTTCGTGTCTCAAAAAGTTATGAAGAAATAATAAAAATTGTAACATTTTCCCCATATAAAGTACCCTCAATGTAATTTTCTTGAGAAAATGATAACCACCATTTTATTTATAATGATACAATTGTTTGGATATATAATTTAATCAACATCGTTACAGTAAATTTATAGAAAATCGATTTACTCTCTTTTTGCCCTTCAGTAAACTACCCTTAAATTTAGGGTTAGAAATTTAATACCAAGAACCCCTCGGGGGGACCTTATGGAAACCCCAAATACCAGGTTTTAGCCCAATCAGTAAAATAGTTTAGGTTCTAGCCTGAGATATATACATACGGACAGACACACACAGAGACGGCATTGCGAAAACCACATTTTTTGTTTCAGGGAATCATGAAACATTGATAATTTTCAAATTTTATGTCCAATTTTTTTACGGTCACAATACTTTCTCTCTGAGGTTTCGAGAGAAACTAAAAAGAGCATAATTTAATATTTTAATCTAGCAATATCCATTTCGGTGGCCACATTATCAAACACACCACTCTCGTTTTGGACTAGAATGCCAAAGATGGGGAGATTATGGTTCGATCCCAGTCGGGTGCACTGAGGGTGGTTTTCTGAAAATGTTTTTCCTTTCTTCCTCCACGCAAATGCAGGTACACTTCCTCTAAATTAAATCTTCATAATCCCTTAAACATTTGTGTAAATAGTACATAGGTGTCCGAATGGATAGTAAGACGTGGTGCTAAAATAAAACACTATATTTTATGCTGCATAAGTCTCTCTTACCTTTTATATTTCTATATTCTTTTTTAATGCTGTATATCTGTCTTTATACCTCCACATTTTTCAGTACTACACTAGCCAACCTTGTTCTATCTACTTTTTATCATCTTTAACTAACACATTTCACCTCATTATTACCAATTCATTTCACCCTCCGTTATATACCCTCCTATTTCTACACACTCTCTTTTTCTGTATTATGTTAACCTACATCGCCATAACAACGATTATGTTTGGGTCAACCCGTTCTACCAAAGAAATTATAGATACAACGAATTGATTCAACATAATACGTTACTCTATTAAATTAATTTGTCCCATTAATAGTGATCTAGTTCAAACAAATTGTTTTGGGCCCGTTGGGACCTTTATTTGTACCACGTTGACATGAAATTTGCCATTTAGGCAACAACAATACTCCATAGTAGACAAGAAAGTTACCTAGTCTAGATAATATTTTATTTCCCAAAGAATAGGTCTATATTATACTGTAAATTCACAATATATAATTGTGTATATAATGTTCTACCAAAGTTTTAATGGTTAATAATAATAATAATAATAATAATGCATATATGGACTATATCAATTGTAGCCAAGTTTGTGGAAAGATTATTCAGTACTAATGTTTCATTGCCCAAGGAACACCCGAATGTACTAATCGTACATCTTTTCCGTGGAGGCTCTTTCCATGTTTCGATGAGATGGGGTGATAGTGATAGTGAATATGAGGGTGTGAAACCAGTAAAACCACTTAAACCTAACTAATAAAACGCTAGTGATCGTTGGAGTGATTCACCTTATGGGAAAAAATACTCAAGGAACCAGTCTGGAATCGAAACCTGGACTCCTAGGCTCGTAACCAAGTGCACTTGACCACTACCTCATAGGGCAATGTACTTTTAGTTATGATATAACACTAATGTAAATAACCCACTCCCTGGTAATAACACCGTTTGTTATACCGTTGAGAAATATATATTTATATATATATATATATATACGTATTTATACATATTAATATATATATATACGTATTTATATATGTATATACTGTACACATTTTATCTACAGCCAATGTTGTAAATAAATATATATATTTATTTAGGCCTACTTACAACCAATGTTGTAAGTATATATATACATATATAGTATATATATTTATATATATTATATATACATATATATTTTTTATTTTTATTTCAGCTAAGACTTTAAATATGTAACCTTTTTGGGGTAAGCCGATTTAATTTGTCCAGCTCCACATTAACCAAGTAAGCTTTTCTGGATTTGTTCTAGAAAGTCCAACTTGTGGAGGTAATAAAACATATAGAGCCACTAGGTTTCCGAAGTAATTTCTCCGACAAACATTACGTAATCTAAATGTCAATGCTAGTATATTTCCAGTTTTCAATTAACTTCCCAGACGAGGAATGCTTGGAGAAGCTCGCTAACTAATTCGATCGTTTCCTATGAACGTTCACCTTACTGATAAGTTGGACCGAGTAAATGAAACTCATACATAAATATGCATACATACCTAGCCACGCTATTCCCTTATGGGGTAGACAAGAACCTGTGCATATAGCGCAAAAAACAACTCCGTAATTAATGCATCCTCACTATCTTTCTCCACGCTTCCTTATCCTATAATACTCCCTTTGCTTCAATAACATCCATACACAGAATCATACAGGATCGTTTATTCTTAAAACTATTAATGTTTCTCTTTTTCACACATTTGTCCACCACATTTAACCACGTCTTACATAGCCTACCCCTTCCTTTTGATCCACACACTCTACCTTCATATATTTTTTTCGTCACTCGATCCATACTCATCCTCTTAACATGTCTGCGAAAAAGTGATTTTTGAATTTCTATCTGTCTGTCTGTCTGTCTGTCTGTCTGTACCTCCAACTAGAGCCTAAACTATTTAACCGATCAGGCTAAAACTTGGTATCTAGGATTTTCATAGGGTTGCCACGAGGAGTTTTTGGAATTGGATATCTAACCCTAAAATTAAGGGTAGTTTACTGAAGGGCAAAAAGAAAAAAAAGGCGATTTTCTCAAAATCGGCTCTAACGATTTTGATTATATTTCATTTGTAAAAACATCATATCTCCGAAACTATTTGAGATATGAAATTACTGATCATAGCAAATTTGTAGATCTATTTATAATACAAATATTTTATGGGAAACATATATTTATAAAACCAATAACTTTAAATCTATACGCAAATATATATATTTTTTAACTTTTCGAACACTAAAGGTAAAGTATTGCGACCGTAAATAAAATCCAACCTAAAATGTTGATGGTTGTCAAGGTCTCATGACCCGCCGAACCCTTAAAAATAGTCTTTACATTGCCGTGTGTCTGTTTAGACATAAAATTAGGAGTAGTTTAATAAAGGGTGAAAAGAGAAAAAATCGATTTTATCAAAATTGGCTCTAACGATTTTGATTAAAATTCTTATCTAGGCAATGATTAAGATTATAAATAAAATGGCTTTTTTCATTTTCCCATGGAAATGACTTTCAGGGTGCTTTACAGAAGCTGAAATTTCCGTATCTTCGAAACTATTTGAGATAATAAATAACTTACCATTGCAAAATTGTAGTACTATTAAAAATTACAATTTTGTGAGCTTTAGTTGTAAAGAAATACTACTTAAGTTTAAACGCAATAATTCTCCAATGCCATAAAGTAATTAAATATAAGTAAGTCTCTCAAAATGTTTTGTTATTTTTTAATTTATGCTTGAGTTTGCTAGTGTATATTATTTAGTCTCACATAAATTACAAGTTTTGAGTAAATATCTCCATTTTTAAACAATAGAGCAAGAAAGTCCGTGTGGGGTTCCGTACCATTTATTTATATGAAGTTTATTATACTCCTCCATTAAAGCCACTCCGCATTCTGCTATATCATTCACAACTCTTATTGAATGAGCTATTTCTTTAAATTTCTTGTAGGATTCGTCTTCTTTCCATTCTGTGACATCCTCTTTTTAAATTCCGATGGTACATCCAGTATTTTTAAAAATCTCAGGGTATTGCTTGATACAAAATCATCCAGATTATTTTTGAAAATCAAATCTGACTCCATTATGACACGTTTCAAGGGGTCATCATTCCCTACATGTTTTAAAGCTTCCCCCACTTTCTGTTTGTTTTCTTGAGGAACGTGGCCGTTAAAAAATGCAAATGCAACGAGCTCTTCCGACAGATACCATTGATGTCCGAGAAACTTATTCACTGTACATTTTGAAATTTCTTTGTTGACCTACTCGCGTATAAAATTTCATAATATAAAATTAAACCCTCACCTTTGCCATGAGGATACCTGCATTTTATGAGAAATTTCTTAAATTAAGACAAAAAGTTACAATTAAATTTCAGGACATCCTTGACAGATATTCACGAACTGTTGATATCACCATGTGAAGAAAATTACACCCTTACGTTTCTTCTGAAGAGTTATTTAATTTAAGTTATCGAAAGATTATTTTGCTATAATGCCCTTAGCTCACAGTCCCTACATTCCAACCTTAATATGTTGTTTAATCCATTCACTCCAAGAAGTTCATCTGGCAACATAAACACGCCTTTTAACATTCATTCCCAGACACACACCACGATTTTTTTTATCTCACGTTTAGTTGACGTCACACACATCCTTTAATAGAGGTAGGGTCTTAGGGTCTATTTGGTTGCTTTCTCCATGACTGCATACGTGATTATGTGCCCACTCAATAGGGTCCTTTGTTCGCGCCCCTGACAACCCACATTACACTGATTCCTTGTGTCTGCCTACACATTCACACGTTTCGCTACTACAGTACAACTCCTGCTCTATTGTCAGGTTCGTCTATTTCAGTTTGCCAATGTCGGGGAGGTTAGATTTCGAATACAGGTAATGCGTATTCAAAACTGTTTTTTCCTAAATAGGTTTCTACCCTCTCTCCATGCTAATACGGTTTAACTTATTATGGATTCTACTTTCCTCTTTTATACTTTATTGGCGAAGGTGTTCAGTCTGGACGGCTATTTACACTTAGTTACAGACTGTGGCTCTAGTTGAAGCGTATTGTTTAAGAAATACCAATCTTAGCCTACTTGTTTTGTGCTTATCTAACGTCACCGTTTTGTGAGTTCCTTCACATGTTCTACCTGGTGCGAGAGCACGCAGTTTGCACGTGGAAGGTTTTCTTCCGCGAGAGTAGTTAGTTCCGGTGAGGGATGTCTGGGACGTCATGTCTCTAGGGAGTTGATTAATATCCGACCACGTTGTCAGTAATTTGCTTTTTATTAGATAATTTATTAGAGTGGCGGGAAGACTAGTTGCTACACTATTTATGGGGTGATTTGAGAATACGAGTTTTGTTTTATCTGTGAAACGGTGAGAGGAATAAAGTAGTATGTAGAAAAATACCCATTTAAGTAAAAGAAAGCACGCACTTACTGATCAGAGATAGGGATAGCGGTGGGAATTATCACGTAAATTGTGTCAGTCTAAGAAAGAAACCTAAAAGTTGACAGGGTAAAGTTAACTGTAATTATGTTATCAATTGACACGTTAAGTCTCTTTGACCCTGAAGAGTATTTTGTAACATATACATTTTAGGTGAGGAAAGAGTGAGATACATAAAGTGAAAATCAAATAAAATTATTTTATTTAAAGCAAAGTTTAACTTGGCAATGTAAGTTCATTTCCAAGCCCGAAGATTATTTTCGTCTGTATACAAAGTAATAGCACAAGTGGTAAGCGCCCCTTAATGGGACTTGAAACGAGATGACAGTCGAAACTAAATCATTAAACTATTTAGTGAATAAGTAATTAGTAAAAGTGGGGAGCCCTAGATAATATTCCAGCTTAATTGGATAATTATTAAGTAACAAATCCCATAATGGGTCATTAGTATGAATGAGTTTTAAAAGTTAAGGTGATTACCAATAAATTTCTCAGGTGGCACTTAGGGGTGGTTAAGCTCATTTAAAATGACTGTTGGGAGGCACAATCCCAATTAGGAAAGCCTCTATCAAGGTAATTACATAATAGGAATCAAAGACCATGCAGTGACATACACAGGCAATAGCATAAGACAACACATGGTGGACAACACCCCCTTAATTCAAGTCAAGGCCGGAATGGCACAAAACACTAGAAAATAAATATCTAATATAGGGGATATTTCTATGGTAGAAGACCCCAAAGTCTAAAGTTAATGTGGAGGAGAATCTACAAGTAACAATAATGGTAGAGCCATTCTGTATTTAAAATAATGTTTCCAAGACCACAACATCCCCTTTGAAAATCTTAAATCCCAGGACGTTCATGTCTATATATAAGATAACTATCAAACACTCAATAAGGCTATTATGAACGTCGTGTTGCGATTAACCTGAAGTAACATAAATACATATCCTAGTGTAAGCAACAAATAAGATCTACCTACATGATAATGATACACCTACAGTATATGCGCAACATGAGGCTGGCCACAGCCAGGAAGGCCAAGCTATAGCTAACCTAAAAGTACAGTTACATTATTTAACAATCTTGATCAAATAGACTCGCAGAGAGCCAGTTAGTCTACAATACAACGCTCAGCTCATATTACAAGAAGGTAGAGCTGACGCAACCTATAAAACTTTCTCCGAAGGAGAGTTGACGCTAAATTGCGCAGACATTTGAGCTGTCCTTTGGTTTGCGTTACGAGGCTATGTTTGCCAGGTTTTGTAATTTATTAGGTGTTTTGTGTCACCTGATTTAAACTTGCCATCTCATTAGCCCAATATAATAATCTCAAAACGTTTGTGTGTGTGTTTCACCTAATTTAATTTTAAATAGGCCTATATCATAATGTAGGCCAAGNAACATATACATTTTAGGTGAGGAAAGAGTGAGATACATAAAGTGAAAATCAAATAAAATTATTTTATTTAAAGCAAAGTTTAACTTGGCAATGTAAGTTCATTTCCAAGCCCGAAGATTATTTTCGTCTGTATACAAAGTAATAGCACAAGTGGTAAGCGCCCCTTAATGGGACTTGAAACCAGATGACAGTCGAAACTAAATCATTAAACTATTTAGTGAATAAGTAATTAGTAAAAGTGGGGAGCCCTAAATAATATTCCAGCTTAATTGGATAATTATTAAGTAACAAATCCCATAATGGGTCATTAGTATGAATGAGTTTTAAAAGTTAAGGTGATTACCAATAAATTTCTCAGGTGGCACTTAGGGGTGGTTAAGCTCATTTAAAATGACTGTTGGGAGGCACAATCCCAATTAGGAAAGCCTCTATCAAGGTAATTACATAATAGGAATCAAAGACCATGCAGTGACATACACAGGCAGTAGCATAAGACAACACATGGTGGACAACACCCCCTTAATTCAAGTCAAGGCCGGAATGGCACAAAACACTAGAAAATAAATATCTAATATAGGGGATATTTCTATGGTAGAAGACCCCAAAGTCTAAAGTTAACATGGAGGAGAATCTACAAGTAACAATAATGGTAGAGCCATTCTGTATTTAAAATAATGTTTCCAAGACCACAACATCCCCTTTGAAAATCTTAAATCCCAGGACGTTCATGTCTATATATAAGATAACTATCAAACACTCAATAAGGCTATTATGAACGTCGTGTTGCGATTAACCTGAAGTAACATAAATACATATCCTAGTGTAAGCAACAAATAAGATCTACCTACATGATAATGATACACCTACAGTATATGCGCAACATGAGGCTGGCCACAGCCAGGAAGGCCAAGCTATAGCTAACCTAAAAGTACAGTTACATTATTTAACAATCTTGATCAAATAGACTCGCAGAGAGCCAGTTAGTCTACAATACAACGCTCAGCTCATATTACAAGAAGGTAGAGCTGACGCAACCTATAAAACTTTCTCCGAAGGAGAGTTTATGGTATCCTAAAAGTATATTTTTGCTGTGATGGTGACACCTCAAGGTCAAGCCTCTAGCGGCATGTCACTAGTTAGCAGCATCACTTCTCCAGTCAGTGTGATAATAAAGAGTACAACATTTGTGGGTCGAACATCACAATTTATTTGATCAAACTTGCGGATGAAAGGAGGGGCGTGGAAGGGGAAATTACTCCTCCCCTGCAGGGCTATTATTACCACGACGCAAAACGAATTTGCGACCGTTAGCAGATAGACGCTGGACTTCACGTCAAAAGTTATTAAGGCCGACCACTTTACGAAAGAAAAGTCCTTGTGAACGCAAATATTTTCCTAGTATAGTGACGTTAAATTGCGCAGACATTTGACCTGTCCTTTTGTTTGCGTTACGAGGTTATGTTTGCCAGGTTTTGTAATTTATTAGGTGATTTGTGTTAGCTGATTTAAACTTGCCATCTCATTAGCCCAATATAATAATCTTAAAACGTTTGTGTGTGTTTCACATAATCTAACTTTAAATAGGCCTATATCATAATGTAGGCAAAGACTGGGTATAGTACGCTTACACTCAATGTTAAAAGAATATTTTCTTTGAAACATAACACTGTCCAAATGAATTATTATTCACAATACTAACACTGATAATTGGGACATTCCAATACTAAGATTAATTGTTTGTAGGTTTTATAGTAGGTGGAGGTTAGTTAAGCTTCAACATAATTGGGATGTTAGTAGTATGTTGACCCACCTTATGGGGCAAGATTCACCAAGACGTTGGTCTCTTTGGTCTAATTTTCCAATGTTGGGGAGTTGGGATTTGGATCCTAGCTGGGTTTGATGAGTGGTTTTATTTTTCTAAATGTTTTCCCACTCTGTTGCTACACAAATCCGAATTCTATAACTCAACTTTTATCATCTAAGTATACCCTAGTAGGGTAAAACACATGGACAGATCAGTTGGCAAGATAATGAAAAGGTAGGCCTAGTCTGTTTAAGATGCCTCAACAATACTTTAATCATGTAAGCCTATTTAAACTGAATCGTACATACAGTAGTAGTTACTTTCCACATTAATGTGAGTTGTAGGCCTATGAAATATTGCAGACAAGACTGGAAGTAATCAAAATAGGCCCTAGCTTAATGTTTACATGTACGCTTTCATCAACTTTAAATAGCTAGTTTTATTTTCTAAGATCTTCACACAACATACTACACTTGTTCCAGTATCAACACAAACATATGAAGAATAAGGCATTGGGTCGTAAAGCATATATATTACAAAAAACATTGTTTATTTATTGGCCAACGTGTCATATTAATTCATTTCCCCGTGTTACATTACTATTTGAATGCACGTTTCACTTTATAATTTTTTAACTAAAATAAGTTATGTGTATTGAAAAATGTAGGCCTAGTAATTTTTCATTTCAAACCGTTGGCAAACAAAATTATGCAAGAAATTTATTAAATTAAGCTAGGTTAAATCTTTCTTGCAAATAATGTGACTTGTGATCAGCTGTTTGTAAAAATAAAAACATACGAATATTGTTCAGACACGAATACCAGCATTCTTGAGATAAATTACCTAATTTCTAGCTTCTAACGTCTTAAAAGGAAATATTCTTTGGGAAAGTGTTGCCAACTGTTGACGCAAACTGATTTTATTCTTTGCGTTGACGCTAGAAGCAAAGTCGAAGATAAAACTAGCGGACGATACAAAGTTTGGTGGTCATAATAGCCCAAATGCTATATTTTCCTCGAAAGTGAAGATAACTAGCGGTAGCAACTAACTTTGCGTCGAATGGTCATAATAGACCTGCTGGCGCTGTTGCTTCTTTGTTCATAGGAGGGGGACGATCCCCGGACAGAGTAGTTAACTGCTGGAAAGTTTAGGGCGCATACGCTAGATCTTGTTTCCCTCTCTCACAGCCCTCCGCACTTTTAGCTGAATCTGTCACTTGGTCACGCCATCACCTAGAGAGTCGTAATAAGTGTGAGTATGAAACCAAAACTAGTTTGCATCATACGAACACGTGGTGAGCTTAAAGATATTTAGGAACGGTGAAAAATATGTTATTTTTTATTGTGATGGCTTTAAACCTTTCAGCACGTCACACTATATAGCCTACCTTACGATGAATACGTTGTAGACATGTTTCTTTTTCTTTAAGTGAACATATTAATTTATCTTGGAAAGTACATTTTCTTCCATACACCTCCCCTAGATGCCTCCATTAACAAACTATTACTAGCTATTTAACTACTACCGTAACTAGCTCTAGGAGTGTAAATACCACTTGATATAGAAGTTCCATGCTTCGCCAAGAAGTCTCTCCATCATAGCTTAGGAAATCCTTTGGCTGAAGTGATGGAGCTATTATTTGTCAACAACTCAAGCCTCGCCCATGCTACTTACTTTGAACAAAGCTAGGCCAAAAAGGGGAAGAAAGAAAGACTCCAAATTTTTTGCTGAATTCAGGCACAACTGACTCTATGGCACTAGGAACTCAGACGCTCAATGACACACTCACAAAAGTAATCCACCTATCTTTATCTGGAGCTAGTTCTATACCAGTACACCTAATTACATTGTATCTCTGTATTGATCTAGTTCCTCTATCCAGTACATATCATTACACGCTATCCTTATAGTAATATAGTTCTATCAATTCCACCTCATTACACCCTATCCCTATCCTGAGATAGTTATATCCAGTCCACCTCACTACAACCTATCCCTATCTTGAGGTAGTTCTATCCAGTTCCCCTCATCACACCCTATCCCTATCTTGAGCTAGTTCTATCCAGTCCACCTCATTACATCCTATCCCTATATTGAGATAGTTCTATCCAGTCCACCTCACTACAACCTATCCCTACCTTGAGCTTGTTCTATCCAGTCCACCTCATTACACCCTACCTCTTTCAAGCCCATTCTAATGTTATCCTCTCATCTGCGTCTAGGTCTTCCCTTTGGTTTCTTCCCATTAGGTCACTCAATATCTTGAACATGGTTCTAGATTGAACCATTTGTGGGATCAAAATTTCAACGCATTGGACCTGATAGTAATATTTTGTTAGCGATGTTGCGTATTAAAGTTTTATTTCACTGTCCTATGTTAAACTTGTCTATATCGAAAAGTAAACTAACCTTAAATTCAAACTTAACAGAATTGTGTTTTTAAAATATGTTTTGCGATGTTTGATAAAGTGATAACAAACTTCAATTGAAATTTACCTTATCAGATAGCGTATGGGTTCATTAACATTAGTTGTCACCCTTTTTAAGTCAGTTAAATCTAGATTCTAGACTATTGTACTAGGTAACTAGCGCACTATGCGTAAGGATGGCATAACACTTACGGGAGACAAATGGTGACTGTCAAATGGATTTTTTGTAGCCCTGAAATTCTACAGTCTACAGTATCATATTATATATGTTTATTGTGAAGCTTTTAAATTTATAATCCAAATAATTTTAATTAGTTTTTACTAGGAATTTTTTTTAAATATATCAGTGTATAAACGTGTAACCTCTGTTGTCCTTAGTATATTAATTTATGGTTATGTAGATGGTCTAAAGTTATAGTTTGTAAGTCACCAGCTGTACATTCCTGCCTAAGAATTCTCAGTCATGTTATAAGCGATATATCCATTAACTTTTCCCTTTACTTTCTGTACCCTACACTTTTTACTCTACACTCTTTGAAGTATAAAATATAAATTCTTATTGTGAGCTGGAAAGTAATATGGATATTAAATAAAATATACTTTTCTAATAAATAATGCATATGTTTTTCCTTCGCTGTGTACAACGGCAACACATGCTGCCACGGTGGATTTGTGGCAAGAGTCCGAGTGCTTTTCACGCAGACAGGATTGAAATACTTCATCTGAACTCAACCATTCATGTTGAAAACCTCCCTGGTTCTAGACAAAGATTGGCACCACTATGGAGAAGGCTGACCTGGTGGTCTAGGTGTAAGGTGTTGGACTTCTGTGCTGGGGATCCGGGGTTTAATCCTCGGTCCCGGCACAGATTTATCCGATTGCCAAACCCTTCCTTCACCTCTGAAAAGACGTGTATTAATCACAACTTGTGAATTTGAGGAATGCCAGGCCTCCACCGTGGTTCGGATTCCATGTTAAACTGTAGGTCCTCCATTTCATCTCACAATCACCCTACCATTACACATTAGCGTAAGT
>CABFWB010005187.1:16706-27336 GCA_902151455.1 Timema bartmani | reverse complement strand
AGTGTAATCATGTGAACTGGATATAGCTAGGTAAGGATAGAGTGTAATCATGTATACTGGATATAGCTAGGTAAGGATAAAGTGTAATCATGTATACTGGATATAGCTAGGTAAGGTTAGAGTGTAATCATGTATACTGGATATAGCTAGGTAAGGTTAGAGTGTAATCATGTGAACTGGATATAGCTAGGTAAGGATAGAGTGTAATCATGTGGACTGGATATAGCTAGGTAAGGATAAAGTGTAATCATGTGGAATGGATATAGCCATCTCAACATAAGGATAACGCTTAATGAGGTGTGATGGGTAGGACTAGCTCAAAATGGGTGGCATACTTTTATATGTTTATCAATACACTTTCAAGTTGTTAAGGCCAAAGACTAAGTATTTTAAGGAATCTAATTAGATTTCAAGTTTAAAATCCAAATATGCCCCAGTTTCGAAATCAATGGAATTGAATTCAAAAGCAAATCTAAAAATCAATGCTTTGAATAATTTAACTTTTGAAATGAATTGGAACTCATCCATTATTTTACTTAAACATACAAACTGGTGAATTTCGTAAAATTAACTAGGATTTTAATTAACTTTTTGTTGGACCCAATATCAAATAATATGCATTATTTAGCCTAGTATTATATTTGAACTTAATAACATTTAATTAGTTATTCGATAATGACTTGTTTCAAAATATGTTCAATCTGATACGGATTAATGAACAAAAATCTGGATTAGATTTGAAATTGAATATTTTGGGATCGCGTAAGTAAATATGTTTGAATCATAATATGAGACTTTACCAAGTAGTTCTCTCTAGTTATCGGATTCTTTCATTTGATTTTGGATCTTTTTCTATCGTCCATTGCCTCATGTCAGCACTGCCCCTAACATTGCAAAGTTACCCCGGGGAAGGCAAAGGGTCGGCGAGGCGGAATATTTTCAATGTTCGTGTGGATAAAGATTTTGATAGGGGCAGTAATTAACAATTTTTGCACAAATACGTCTAGAGTCTGTTCATCATATCTTTATATCTGAATGACAGTTGAAATATCATATGTTTAGGTTTTGGGTTGCCAACACTTGTAAAAGGTCACTGTTTTTCTATAGATGGTAAGTTTTTTAATTACATGTTATATTTTACATTTAAAATAACATAAACTTAAGTTTTCTCAAACTATTTAATTTACTTTTAATAATTTATTTTTATCCAATCCGAAACCATAATCTAAACATAGTTAGAATTACTTATTTTTAGATTTGGATTCTTATCTATGATGTGTAATATAGTGCATACAATAGTACCTTAATAAAGGCATCGTATTTTCTTGGAAAAGAGAAAATACTTGTCATTTTTTAAACATATATATTTATTTATTATTTTATGGTTATTTTGTCGTATTTCACAATATTTAGCCGAATAAAATATTTTTATCACTGCGTGGGTCCATCATTGTAAAGAGCTTGTTTGCGTCATGATAAATCACATGATTTAAATTTGTCGGTTGCCATTTTGAAACTATATTCGTTAGTCCTTTTGTGAAATTGCTGTTAATAATAATTTTTTAAGTGGAATGACGATAAATAAGATTTGTGCCCAACCTCAAATAAATATATAATTTAAAATATTGGCCTAAATTACTGTCGTTAACTATAACGTTCATACAATAAAATTATGTTTTCATTGCAGCTACATAGAGGCTATTTCTAGTAAATTTTGATCTCATCCAAGTAAGCTTGGGTGGTGAATGTAGAATATTAATATGGGTTCCAAATGGTTTGAAAGCATTCATTATTTATTATTATTATTAATATTATTTAAATAAATTTGGGAAAATATTTTTTATTGAAGGAGCAGAGTTATACAGCCTGTTAAAAATATACTTTCTCTAAAATAAAATTAGAAAAAAATACATACAATAAGTATAAATGTTTGATAAATATGGTCTTCAAGTAATATTCTCGACAAATTGTAAGGAAAATATTTGTTCCTCAAAGAAATTAAGCCTATTGTTATAGGCAAACTAATAATTATAATATTATATAAACCTAAATGGTTCGAGTTTTTTAATTGGTATATTTGCCTGCATTTGCTGCATTTGTATTTATTATTGCTTTAAATGCATTTTATTTACCAGTTTAGTAACGTCAGGCCTACTCTTAATAAGTATTCTCAGATAAACCTTTAGTAAAATTATATTTAAACTCACATCATGGACCCCGTGCTCTTTAAGGCGTCAGTCTCACAATAAACTCTGATACTAGTCGGTTGTACTAGGATTGCTTTTTATTAAATGGTTTTTCACTCTCGCTCCAAGAAAATGCGAGTATTATTTCTCTAAATTTAACCTCCCTTTTCCCTAAAACATTAGCGTAATTAGGACATAAGCATATAACTTGAACAGGTAGTAGGACATGGTTCTAAAAACAAAAGTGACTCGCTTCAATGGCCTCATAATCTAATGCGCTAATCTCGCAGTAGATTGAACTTCCGATGACTGGGAGATCAAGGTTCGAATCTGGGTCAGGTGTAATGGGGTGGTTTTTCCAACATGGTTTTCCACTCTCCCTCCACGAAAATTCGGGTACACTTCCTCTAAATATAACTTTCCTAATCTTTAAAAGCGTTAGCGTAATCCGTAGATAAGCGTATAACACGAACGGATAGTAAGATGGGGTGCTAAATACAGATAAAACAAATTAAATTTTAGTAAAATTATATTTAAGCTCACTTCATGGACCCCGTGCTCTTTACGGAGTCAGTCTCACAATAAACTCTGATACTAGTCGGGTATACTAGGATTGCTTTTTATTAAATGGTTTTTCACTCTCGATCCAAGAAAATGCGGGTATTATTTCTCTATATTCAACCTCCCTTTTCCCTAAAACATTATCGTAATTAGGACATAAGCAAATAACTTGAACAGGTAGTAGGACATGGTTCTAAAAACAAAACTAAAACAAATGTGACTCGCTTCAATGGCCTCATAGTCTAATGCGCTAATCTCGCAGTAAATTGAACTGCCGATGACTGTGAGATCAAGGTTCGAATCTGGGTCAGGTGTAATGGGGTGGTTTTTCCAACATGGTTTTCCACTTTCCCTCCACGAAAATTCTAGTACACTTCCTCTAAATATAACTTTCCTAATCTTTAAAAATCGTTAGCGTAATCCGTAGATAAGCGTATAACACGAACGGATAGTAAGATGGGGTGCTAAATACAGATAAAACAAATTAAATCAAAATTGTTTTTATAAAAACGACCCTTTTATGTCTCGTTTAGGAAGCTTTGTTCTAAAGAAAGTCACGTTTGTTTTACTTCTCAATTATTCTTCCGTTTGACGTACCTCTCGATATTAACACATTACATTTGCTTTATGTTTTTTATCTTCGCTTTATCACCAGCTCAAGAGGAGGATATTTTCCGCCCTAGGTTTAGTCTTCAAAAGCCATTTTTGGGTTTTCTTTTTCTTCGGCATCTCCCACTTGTAAGCTCTCCTTACTCTTGAAGAATCCTCCCTTTCAACGTGTTTCCGCCCATTCCTTGTCCTCCCTCCTCTCCCCTCTTACCCCCCTGATCTTCACCGTGACGAGGTGAACACGTCACCCCACCGCGGGACAATTCCCAGCCATCTTGACGATCCAGACAGCCTGCGGGCGCACTTGAGCTAACTGAATCTAGTCGGAGACAATGGCGAGGGTAATGGACCGTGGACCGGGCAGGAAGCCATGCCATTAGACCCGTTGCCCGTGAAATGGGATCCAGACGGGGCAGATGAACGGTTTTTATACAACGCGTGGATGTAAGCGTTTGCCTCTTGGCACCAGCAATAACACGAAATACAAACAACGGATATAATTACTACTACCCGCTTCGGTGGCCGCATGGTCCAGGCGTCTTCAACCTTTTTATATCCAAAGGCCAAAGTTTCTGTCTCTTGTTGCTTCCGGGCCACAACACTGTACCGACAATATTAGGATTGATTACATATTAGTTCAATCTTATACACTTATACTCACACGAGGAATTAGGCCTGTCTCTGATAGGTGATATTTTGTATTTCTTGTAAAGTATGTTCTCTTGTTGTTGTTTCAGAGCCTGAGGTAGCGCAAATTGTCTTGTCTACCACGGTTGTCATTTGCTGACAGTAAATTTCTTCACTTAAAAAGTAAAAATAGTTTATGAAGTAGTGTAAAATACGTAAATCGAATACATATTTATTTTATTTGATGATTATTTAAAATAAATATATATATATATATCTGTATATCTGTATTTGTCATTTTTTCTATTGAAATAATTTTATAATTTTCTTAAGCCGCAGGTTGAAGACCCCTGTTCTAATTAGTCAATCTCACAATAGACTAGACCACCTATCACGAGGAAATTGGAGTTCAAATCCTTGTGGAGTGTAGAAAGAGGGGTTTTCCTAAATCATTTTACACTCTACCTCCACCAAATGCGTGCACTATTCCTATAAATTCATCCTTACTCATCTCTAATACATTAGTGTACATCAGTGCGTATGCGTATAATCCTATCTGATATTACGATGTGGTGCTAATAAAAACTACTTCTATTACTGTTAAAGTCTGTTATTGTTTGATACCACTTCGACAGATTGCGATTATTAGATATTTATAAAAAAAATAGTTTTAAATTAAGATTGAGGAGGAAAAGATACGAAAGAAAGTGATAGAAATGAAGTATGTAGGAAAAAGACCGCAAGGGAGGCCAAGAAATAGATGGGAGGAGCATATAACAGAAAGTGTGCAAGGGAGATGAGAAGAATGGAAGCAACTAAAGAAGGAAAAGTGGTGGAAGGATAAAGGAAGATGGAGGAATTTTACCAAACTGATCCAGCTACAGGCTGGAAACAGTTGGTGATGATGAGTTTGAAAAAAAAAAGTTTTTCATTCAACACTAACTATACAGTATTAATTAATTTTTTCCCCAGCGACTCACAGTCCGTTCAGTTTGAAAGTATATGTGTGAACTACGCTAGTGTATTAAGAGATGAAGTTTAAATTAAGAGGTATAATTCCTTAATTTGCGTGGAGAGGGAGTGGAAAACCCTTTAGGGGAAAACTAACTCAATACACCTGATTTCCCCATCATTGACAGTCCAGTATATTGATAAATTGACGCCTTAGATCAACGGTTTCCAAACTATGCGCCGCGGTGCCCTAGGACACTGCAAAATAGCTGGGTCTTTGACGGTTGCTGTTATAAATAGGAAGTACCCCGCACAAATCAACTTGGAACAGAAAATGAGGGTGGCGGTGTCAAATCAGGTTCAATGGTTTGAGAAGTTGTGCAGAGCCCAACAGTCACACACATCCCATTAGTAAATAATTGTGGTTATTTAGGAAGGAAATATGTATATACATGTCAATTATGTGTGCAGACCATCATCCATCGTAGTAGTAGTGGCAACTGCCAACTATGATCAACCAGATATATTCTCATCATCCATTCGCCAAACTATATGATTTACAAGAACATGTGTTGCACTGCTGTCGCTTTTGGACGTCAAAACTTTCGCATCAATGTGTTTTAACTATATTTTATTTTTATCGTTTTTACATCATTTAAATACAAAATTATAGAAATAATTACTTAAATGAATATCGTCGATTAACGGGAAATGTATGAATAGCAGAGGCATATAGTATTTATTTTTTTCAAACACAATTTTGAATATTTTTTTAGAAAAATCAAAATATAAAAGAACATATAAATATAATAAACTGTTTTAAAGTAGTAAGTGAGTCCAGGACATTTCTTTTTGGGTTTTTAGCGGTAAGAAATTAGACGGACGATACGAATCTTATGAAACAAGGGGACGGCACACCTCTTCACTCATCCACAATGGTTGTAGTAACTTATCTAAATCATCCTGTGATAGAAATATAGTTTACACACAGTACTAAAATACAATCCTATAAGCTATCACTTTTTTAAATAAATATAAAGTAATATTATACAGACTTATGAAATAGGGAGGGGGAATATAAACCAACTTATTGCTCAGATGCACGAAACTCCTAAAATCTCCGGACTACTGGGTGTTTTTATGTTAGGAACAATCTCACTGATCTTACCTAGTTGCCATAGCAACTTGACTTACACTGGTAGTTCGACAGCAACAATACTTAGAGGAACTCTAAGCTAACATAAATATAATTTAAATGTAAAAATATAAACATATGTAGAATTTTTTTATTAAATTTTAAATCTTGGACAATGTTCACTTATCAATGTTAAGATAAACTCATTAAAAAATTAAATTCAAATCAAAAAAGTTTCTAACCAAACCAAAATGTATTATTCTCCTAATTATTTGAATTAAAATATTTAAATCAAATAAATATAATGTATTCTTGAGACATTAAGCATAAATTATTATGAGTTTAAAAAGGACTGAAATCATGACAATGAAAGTTGACAAAAGTGAAATAGTTAAAAATATAAATTTGTTAATCTCATAATGTGGAAAGTATCTTTGTTGCTGGCAGTTCATTTTTCGTAGAATAATTTAGATTAAAAGAAGTTTTTGGATGGCTTGAAATGGGGAGGGATACCGCTCAGATAAAAATAGGCACATCTCACCCATTGAATTGGTTGTCTGTTGAAAAAAATATTGTAGAAAATGAGTGAAAGCTGAAATTCTTCATAGTACAGTTAATATTTGATAACTTTCCTCACAAATATTCCCAGTCTTAGTTGGGATCCAGGGATAGCTGTTGACACAATACATTTCAACTTTAACATCATTTTGATAATATTTACCCTTGTTGTAAGATTTACAAACATGGATTTATGACATCCTTAAAACGAAGCCAAGATAGAGAAAACCTTGATTAAAATTCCAATTGCTAACTTTTTCCGGAGAAAATTTCAAAAAGTTCCATACTGAAGTTGAGGGGGTGAGCTCTTACAAATAAATAAATAAATACAATTCCAGAAAATGTTTATTTTAAGTAATTATATTAAAACGGAAGTGTAAGAAATAATAATGGAAAAGCAAAAACAATCTGAAAATATAATAGAGTCTATATAAGATATTAATTTTTCTTTTTAAATGCACAGTTCACGAACTTTGAAGCTCGTGGCGTTTAAATGTCAACACAATTTCCTTTCTCTTGTTTGGTCTAGTTCTCCTGATTGCCACTAGGGGCACCAGCTTGAACATAACAAGGATAATAAATGGCCTTCTTATGTTATACACTGTGTGTAAATAATATTGTCAATCTAGACGAAAATTGAAATGATTAATTAACACACACTGGCGTCCAATATATTACCTTCCATTGTTTATTTATACATTTCCATGTCCTCTTAAATTCGTAGAACGTTCTGGTGCTGTGTTTGTTTTGATAAAATAAACGTTATGGAGATACGGCATACTTGTATAACTTTCCAAGCTCCATTTTCTCATATTTGAATAATATTTACACTTAAAAATATTAGAAAAATATTAAATAACCAGGGGTAGGGTATGTTATGTTAGAGTATATATTATAAATATATATATATATATTAACAATGCGTCTTATATTCATTCGGGTTGTACGCTTATGTACTAATTACGCTAATGGTATAAGGATGAGTAAAATATAGCCTCAGTACACCCAATCGGGGTCGAATCATGGTCGCCCCATCATCGGTAGTCTAGTCTATTGCGAGAACAGTGCCTTATACCATGCGGCCACCGAAGCAGGTGTAGGAATATATGAAAGTAGTTTTGTTTTTATCTTGATATTTTCATCATTTATTAGTATCTGTTCAGGCTATATGCATTTATTAATAACACTAAGCTAATAAAATAGGGATTAATATGGTTAAAGTTGAACTTCAGAATAAATATAATATTATTTGTTTCAAGTGTAAGTGGGAAGCTATTTAGTACCAAAAACAACAAGCACGATACACCCTACAGGAACTCAAAGCTCGTTAACCCCATCAGCCAATCCAGTCCAAGAGAGTGGTGCGTAAAGCCGCGGGACACGATATGACGCTCGGACCTACCACTCACAGAGACATACTCGAAGAGATAGTTTTCCCACCTTGCTACTCAGATCGTTATAAAGATGGCCAATCTCGTGTTGAAAGGAATCGGGGAAGTCGCGGATATGGTGATAGTGCATGCTAGAGCTTCATAAAAATCGCTCATAGGAAGTGAAGAAGAAATCTATCATCAATAAACAAGCCTTAAACATATTCCTTATAAAAAAAACACACAACAAGTATACGGTATTATTTGCCATGTCAAACACTTCTAATTTTTTGATTTTAAACCAAATTGTTTGTGCAATTGTCGAAATAATTCAAATTTTCAAAAATCAATCCACCCTTAAATGAGAGTCTACCCCATAACCAAGTATACAGGGCTAATAGGGAGGTAAAACACTATACATATTATATAATTGCTATAACCATTTTTTTTAAAAATTGGAATTCAAAACAAAAAACTCATTTGTCAATTACCTTTAAATTGAGGGTTAAGGTTAAAATTAAAATAAAGTCCCAAAGTATAGTCACATAACTAAATATCAAGTTTGAACAAAATCCATCAAACATTTTTAGAACCGTAGCCAGGGACAGACAGAAAAACATGGAGACTGACGTAATTGTAAAATACACAATTTTGGATTTGAGGGCAAATAAAGTGTTAAGCTTACTAATCATAGTTTTGAGGTAGAAATTGTTTCCTATTACTATACTTTCTCTTGACACGTGAAAGTAAAAATTACAATGCTTCAATAAATCCGGCCCCCAACTCAACTGCGAGGCTGTTTAACCACCGGAGGGATCAAATTGATCAATGTGTCAACAATTATTATGCAGATCAAATCTTGGGAAACTTTTGGTTTATTATATTTAATACAAATAAATAAATACCGCTGAGAAATATTCACGTAAACAATGTAAGTGAAGATTTATAATAACTGAGTGGTAGTAAGTAGGCCCTATAAAATAATTCCCAGGCCTTGCTTGGCCCTTGTGATGCCCTTGATTAAGTTTATTTGGTCTCTAAAATCTTGCAGAGTCCTGCATTGAACAAACAAGTTGTTTTTTTTTAGAAAAGATAGAGGGATTTACGAGTTGATCTTACTAGAGTAATAATAATGTCCTAGACGTGAATCGACTGTAGATATAAAGTTTTTGTCTTGGTTGACCTAGTATATGTTCAGAATATCAGTCAGTCCTAATATAAGAAGATGGGAGGGAGGATAAGTGCGGGTATCTAGAAAGTTCACTAGTATTCAAATGGATTAAGATGGATAAACATTAATAAAATAAACCATCCCTAGTCACAATAATGAAGATGATCATGTAAAGGGGGAAGATAATGGGAAAAAGAAGAAGCAGATTTTTAATGGTAAAAATATATCAATAAAGAAAAAAGCTACAAAATTATATCCAAGAAAACGCCGAGGATCGAATAAAATGGAAAACATTCAGTTGATACCTGTCTCAGGACAGATCCATAAGAGAAGAGTAACCACAAAGTAGAATTGAATATTGACTTCCTTTATCCATTACAACAGTCAACATTGATAATATTTCACAGGTTTATTGAACTCTTAATTACACGCTGTCCTATCTTAAAATTAAAGCACAGACATTGGTACTAAGCCATCTTTATATCCTTCCAATGGAATAACATGTTTCAAATGTTATACAAACAAATTATAAATAATTTAAAATAAACGTTAATAATAAACACAAGCTGTGTACAGTTTGAATTAGGAATCATATTATTTCCCTTATAGCATCAAAAAAGTTTATACAATTGCAAATTTAAATATTAGATTGTTTTTTGATACATAATTTCATATAAATATAGAAATATGTAGGGCATTGTCTTATACATAGAGTTCACTAACGGTCAAATCCAATGACATTGTGTCTGTCTTAATATTCTTTAGTATGCCTTATATAAAGTTTAGTAATTATAACTGGCATGAAAAATTGAAAATGTGTGTGAAAATGGGACAAAGCGTTGGGTGGGAAGGGTGGGCACTTTATATTGTTGTCAGATATAAAATAAACTTTAACTTTCCCTAATAAAGTCAAACTCAAAGTGTTTTTGAAGTCTTTTAAATATTAAATACACCTTTAAAGTAACACGACATTTATTGATGACCTCTAAAACTTCCCAAAGTAAAATTGATTATATTTTTTTACAGAAACTTAAAAAGGCTTGAATTAAACTAAATTAAAGTTCGGTAAACTATAAAGCATTTTTTAATATCTATATTTAGAAAAACTTATGAGCACTTGATAAATTTAATTTAACTTCCAATAATGTTTGCTAAAAAAAATTATTTTCACTAGAAGTACTTAAGATATATTTATTGAATCTGTAAAGCATATAAGCAGACGACTTACAAACTAACTACATGTCTTGTTGCTTGTCTTAACTAGGGAGACAGAATCTCACTACTGTTTGAATTCATGGTTAATACTGTAATAAAATATGGTCTCTACAATTGAATAAACATAAATTATTGCTATATCTAGGGCTTAAGTTAACTTCAACAGAAAAAAAAAATACGCAACAGTTAAAAACATCGAGACTCTCACAAAAAAAAGAAAAAAAAGAAAATCTTCGGGGTGTCCTCT
>CABFWB010005187.1:0-15613 GCA_902151455.1 Timema bartmani | reverse complement strand
TCCACATCTCGACGTCATGGTCGGGCATGCGCGCTGGCTTCACTTCTTCTCTGTCCGCGCAAGCGCAGTGAAGACCGGCCAGGTATCGTCTGCAACTTGTTGGAGTCATGTTTGCCTTCAAAACGAAAAATATATGATGGTATTTGGTCTTTCAGGTAAGTCTGGGTTCCTCTTGAAGTTTTTTAATAGATACAAAAAAATATTTAAAATTGTGTTATGGACCGTGCAGAGCTTACAAAAGATATGACAAAAAATATGAAAATAATATTTAATTTAATCAAGTTTCTGAAGGAGTTAGTTCATAGTTGTTCGCTGGGAGCGGTAAATGCCTTCTTCACAATAAAAGCAGATCAGGGCTACCAACAAAATTTAATTTTACTAATTAAAAATAAAAATTAAGATAAACACGGGAGTTACTTAAACTTTGTTACAATACGTCTGATTAGGATTTAGGAACGTGAAAACTAGCGTTTAGATCAAAGTGTTTGGAGTAGGGTCTAGAACTTAAATTACAAATTTGTGATCTTTAAATTTAAAAAAAAACCTTCTTAAAAATTGGATGTAGTTCCTCTTAGTAAACATTACTAAAGCTATCTAAATATATATATATATATAATAATTTTAGTAGTGGGTGAAAATATATAAATCGAAATAACAATCTTAACGCTGAACATTCATTAAGTTTAAACAATAGATACATAAATATACTAGACTAGATATTTTTAGACAAAATATAATTTGTTTCCTATTTAAGTTTTAACATTAGCTTATCGTAGCATTAATTAAGCTATAATTAACAACAAATATAAAAATGTGACTAAACGGGAAACATCGATATAAGTTGTAATTTACCATGCACTCCATTCAACAGGGCAGGACCGGGCGGCTGCCCCCGGGATGACAGATCGAGGGGGGCGCCAAACAAAGCACCAACATAAACTAACATAACTTAGGAATGATATGAAAATAATTTACAAACTTCACAACTCCAAATATAACGTAAACTGGGCGTAATAGTGGAGTTGGTAAGTATAACACTCATTCACTATTTGATACTGACATGAAATTTGATATAGTGGTTTAGTTGGGGTTTTTTGTGTGGTGAATATTAATAAGTATATTCATTGTTGTAGAGACCCTATACCAAAGATTATAAATGAAATAATACACACCGTTACTAATTTATTCTATGGCATTATTAACTAGGAACACTGTTACAGAAAAATCGATAGAAGAGAAACATCTCTGTCCCTCAAAGAGCATAAGAATCAAATTCATTTACAAACACCTTAATTAAAAATTATATATATCTGCTTATAGCTCAGAAATTAGAGATTTTATAAAAACATATTTCAAACAAAAGATTTTTATTTTTAATAGTACTACAACTCTACAATGTTAAGTTACTTCATATCTCAAATAGTTGCGGAGAAATGATGAACATTGGAAAATTTCCCTAATGTTAAGTACCCTCAAAGTCATCATGAGAAAATGAGAACTGGCCTCTTGTTTGTAATAATAAACAGTGTATAGATTAAAATTTAATCAAAATTATATAAACGAATTTCGATTAAAAAAAATTTCTCTTTTTGCCAGTCAGTACACTACCCTTAACTTTTTTTTTTAGATATTGTATTCCAAAAATCCCTCGGGGTAAGAGGGAGCTATGAAAACCCCAGACACCAAGCTCATGGGGTCATGAAACGTCGATATTTATCAAAATCTCAAGTTTGATTTTTTTTTGACGATCACAATACTTTCTCTCCGAGGTGTCAAAAGAATATAAAAGGTATATTGAAAAAATAAAATAACCTAATGTACACATTGAAGGCCGATGTCCTACACCACATAGCTACTGTTGCTGTTTTTGTGTGTCATACGTGGAATTCAGACACAGATAAGAGGAATATAAAATTATTAAATGTATAGCAATAAATCCTTGCGGACCTTCAAAGTATAGTAAAAACCTAAAATATTAACCAAACTATTGAAAATTTCCGAAATGTAAACCAAAGTAACGTTAGGTTAATATATGAAATAGAATTTCTGGAGGGTGTTGAGGTGTTGGAACAAAGCTTTTCAAAATACTTGACGTGGTCTGTCGGTTTTCATCTCTACACATTGTTGAATCTGTAAACCTCGGCTCTCATCGTTGATAAAGTAATATATCAGGTTTTAAAGTTATGATTTTGCGTATAGCCCGAATGGGTAGTAAGACGCGGTGCTAATAATAAAGTTATGATTTGATTTCAACACACACACATGTTTGTTGAATTCATCTCCACACAGCTAATCTAATAATGGGACAACGATCAAGTTAATGTTGATATTGTAACGTGAACTTAACGTAAGTGCTTCTTTTTTCCTGGCCGTTCGGGTTATACGCTTATGTACTAATTACGCTAATTATTTTAGGGATTGGGAAGAGGGAGTGAGTGTTCCCGCATTTGCATGGGGGGAGAGTGGAAAACAATTTTTGGACAAACCACCCTCAGTAAACCCAACCAAAATTCAAACCTCGATCGCCCCGTCATCGGCAGTTTAGTCTACTGCAAGAGTAGCACGTTAGACCAGGCAGCCACCGAAGCGGGTAGTGTAAGTTTTGTCAAGGGAAGAACTTTCCCGTTACGTGTTCTTGCTAGCCAATCATATTGAGAGTAACGTCAACATGGCTATCTAGTAATTCAATTGTTTGCTTGTGGCAGCCCCAAATGTTTGGGTTTCATTTTAGTAAACATTTGGTTTTCAAAGAGTAAACATTATTTTCTATGTTTCCCTCGAGTTATTACGTTTTGTTACGTGATTCGTGACCCCACACGGTGTTTATTTGGGTTTCGTGAACGTCAACCCTTTCCAAATTAACTCAGGTTAGTTATATTAAGAAAGTTTTAATTTTTTTTTTCTAAATCTACGTATTACCAAAATTAAGTTTTTAAAATATAATTTGAAAGCTATTCTTAATTGGTATTCGTTTGGTTACACCGGGCATTAGTATTTTTAAATATAAAATATATTATAAAAATCAAACATAACTAAAACAACGTAACCAAATGTCTACAGCGCGTTTGAAAGGGTTAAGAGCTATTTTTTTTATCACCACTGGTATATGTTCAGTCTATACGCATTATTTGTTACTACTCTAATGTGGTAGGGATGAGGAAGGAAGCATTTTAGAGGTGATTTGCCCGCACATGTTTGGAAGGAAAGTGGCAGACCATTAAGGAAAAAACACCCTCACTATGACACGAGAGTGACGCCCTAAAACAGTTCAACCACAGGTGAATATTAAGTGAATATTACATTACGTGTAGGTTAAGTTGATCGTGGTCCCAGCCCTCGATTGTATTTGTTTAAATTGTACACGTATTTACTGTGGTGACGTAGTTCTGAAATGACAACTCTGACGAGAACTTGTAGCGGTGCTGTCTTCCTGAATTCTCCCTCGGGGGACAAACTACCCGTGATTACAAGTAGACTCGTGGCCCTAATTAAGTGCCATCAATTTGTCCGTTGGCCATCACAAGACGCACTTGGCACGTCGGGGCATGACGGGGGAAATCGATGTGGGTTTTACTATTGGGGGGAGCTCAGGGCGGCAAAGAGGGAGGGGGGGAGGTCACCTCATCGCTCCAATGGGAATGTTTGCTGAGGGATGCTGGGCGTGGGACGTTGAGGATCATGTTCGAGACCAGACTACATTATTTAAAGTGGTGCAAGTCTCATGAATATGAAGATTACTGAGTAATATATCGTGTTATTCAAGGTAAAACCCACAATAGAATACAATTGTATATTTCAAAATGTTATAGCAATCGAGCAAAGATATTATTGTAATTAAGACATTTTAGTAATGGATGTATTAATCAAGCATTTACTAACACAAATCATGTAAATTTATAAAATGAATCATACAAGCTTATGCAAATAATCCAGTTTACTTTAAACATATTTCTATGTTGTCACTACCAAATCAAATAATAATTTAATCCTCTTCAAGCAATTTAAAACTTAGAGAAGCATGGGATTATTTTTAATAAAATATATATAATTTCTTGCTTCCTCGTGTGGTATATGTTTAGGAACTCATTTATATAGTCAAAGTAGCGATTATTCGGCCTTTGACTATCCAGCCTTCCTTATTATCCGGCCAGGTTCTAGGTGTTAACAAGTACGTTTTAAAATAAACAAACCGGTAAATATCTACTATAAAACTTTAATTAAATTTATAATGTAATCCATTTGACGTTCTATTTTCACTTGTTATTCTTGCTTTGTATTCGATGTTCCATTCCCAAAATAAAGTACTGTATAATAAATATTAAACAAAATATATTTCTCATTCAATTTTAACTGTCTCCTTACAATTACTGTATTCTTATTTTTTATCGCAGTCAGAAAATGGACAGATTATATTAAAACAAAGTTAAATGTTCTGTGAGAGTTAAAAAAAGAGGGCAGACCCATATTGAAAATTATTTACACTCGGATTCCGTATTATTTGTCTTTTTTCTTTATCTGTGGACTATTCATTTTCACCAAATATATTTCATGTTTTTTGAAGGTGATTTTAGTAATCCATAAAAAAAAAAGATTGACATTTTTATTTGACAGTGATGCGGAAACACTGTATAGTGTTGCCTAGTTCACGATAACTTTGAAATTTATTTATTTATTATTTTAAAATAAACTAAAAATGTTCAGTGCATACTTAATTACAAGTCATACTAATCTGTGTGCTATATAATTATAATAGATAAAATACAAAATATTTGAATAAGTGATTTATTACTACATGAATGTAATAAATATTATTTATGGCTAAATTCTAATCATTCAAGTGTAAAAACTATCGATCAATAAATCCTATTTTTAATGTCAAATACCAGAATTTTTTTTTATCTTTCTCTTGAAACCTCGGGGAGAAAGTATTGTGATCGTCAAAGAATCGACCTAGATATTTTTATTAATTTTGACCTCTCATGACCCCATGAAACCAAAAATATTGTTTTCGCAATAACCCTAAATTTAAGGGTAGTATACATAAGGGATGAAAGAGAAATGAGAGATTTTAAAGAAATTCGATGTAATCATTTTGGTTTAAATTTTTATCCAGATACTGTTTTTCATTAAAACAAGATGTAAATTCTCATTTTTTCCTGAAAATTACATTGAGGGTACCTTACATGAGGGAAACTTTAAAATTTTGATAATTTTTCGCAACTATTTGAGATACGAAATAACCTATCGTAGTAACGTTGTAATAGGCCTACTTTTAAATATACAAATCATTTATTTGAAATATTTTTTACAAAACCAATAGTTTTTGAGCTATACGCCAATATATATACTTTTTAACTCAGGTCTTTGAAAATGAATTTGAGTTCATTGCTGCACTTACAAAATCACGCCACCTTTCCCTATTTAGTCCACTTCATTATTACCTATGCCAAAACCCGGACCCTCAAAATAACAAGCTGAAAATTAGAGGGTATGTCAATGGGGCCCCTACAATTTCAGCTCATAAAGTCCCAAAAAATCACTCTTGGGGAACCACCGTCATCTTGGAAAACGGCCACCAAAATGTGATTTCTTACCATTTTCACCGTTACTGTTGCTCTAGCGACCAAAATACCTTTGAATATTTTGATAGACAGTTAAATTTTACAAAAAAAAATATGTTTTGTTCTTTTTTTGTGGGAGCTAACATTTTCGAGATAAAATTTTATTTTTTGTTGTGGAATCAATGTGAGAAGAAATACATGCATTATAAGTTTACGGATAAACATAATAACAAGATGAAACTTGGTAATTACGTTATGAAAGTACCCATAAACTCATATCTAAAAGCCCCAGAAAATATATTTTGGGAAACCGACGTAATATTGAAAAATGACAGTCAAATGTCAGCTATTTGCCATTTTCGCGGTTTCCATTGCTATGACGACAAAAGCATCTATCCCTAGGGAAAGAACGTTTAATTTTAAATAGAAAAAGTTTCAATCAATTACTTCTTTATGCAAAATATTTAGATATAGTATTTGCTGCTAATGATGACAGTCTGCTAGCACACACCATTGTGAGGTTATGTGGATTTCACCTACTTATGTCTTCTATGTGGACAATTGATATGATAATGGCTGGCAGTGGACTTGAGGATGTATTGGATACTGTATATGCCTAAAACAGTATTGCGTACACTATGAATGGACGCCACTATGCCAGAGGTCTCCAAGTACACTTTCACACACCAAGCCAGCACACATGCAGCATTCGGCTAAACTCGAGTAACGAGAGATTGTCATTTGGCAAATACCTCGTAGTGTGGATGGGTGAGTTATGATGAATGTTTGGTATTCTACGAACATTTGTCATCACTTGCCAAACCCCAAAGATTTCCATCAGTTGTCGGTAATCTATTACACATCAAAGGGAGTGAACTATTCACCTTATCTCTAACTTCTGACCCGTCCACATATTCGTGTCTAGGTATGTCAGTAGTGTATTGTGTTTAGTGTGAAAATGGAGTGGCCCAAAGACTTGATCCTGCAATATTTGGACCTTTATGAAAACAAACCTGTTATATTGAATCCAGCCCACAATTTACATAAACATATGAATGAGATTTATTATTGCTGGAAGCGTATTCATCAACAATTTAGCGTATTAACGATCTTAATAAGAAAAAAGATTCTTTAATGGCAACGTTCAGAACATGTCTAAATAAAGTTAGAGAAAGTAGAAGAAGTATCTCGAATACAGATGATGTTTATAAGCATTCGAGAAAAACACATTTTTTAAATGCTTCTGCAGCAATTTGCGGGTCACAACTATAACTGTCCATCTCATCCTCAATATTTGGCACAAATTTTCGCCGTTTCTATATTGACTTTGAGGTTCAGTAAATAAATGCATGTGTGTAGAGTTGTGCTCATGATTCGACGAACTGTTTAGCAAGTAATTTATGAAGAGGCGAATATTTGCCACCCTTGAATGCCGCATGTGTAGCGCCGGCTTCAGGCTCTCTCCATGCTCCTATTCGAGCAGACTCATGAGTTTGAAAGCATCACGTATAATTTAAAATAAAGTTTCACATAGCTGTTGCAAGAAGAGCATATAATGGATGTTATTCAAAATAGTAAACACGTTAGAGATGAATTGTCTCTAGAAGAGAAAAAACATGATGAATACCGTCAATCAAACAGAACTGCAAGGTTGTGGGTTCAGTATTACAGACTTGTTGATATCCTAAAAATGTTTATCAGAAAAGAAGGCACAGGCGATTGGGAAATTCATTAATTTTGCATTCAGAGCATGCTACCTTTTTTCATGCTGCTGGTCATTTTAATGATGTGAAATATGCCCAAATCGAACTTCAGCTAATGATTTCTCTCGAAAATATTTTGCCACCAGAATAATTCAAAAAGTTTACTACAAAAGACTATTTTACAATTATAAAAAATAAAAAATTTAGAGTGTATAATCCGAACGGGTAGTAAGACGCAGTGCTAAATAAATGAATAAAAAATATTTTGGTCAGGCACATGGTCAGATATAACAATTGGGCAGACACTAATGCGAGGCATGAAATCTAGTGGTGGTTGACGCACGGCCGAGGCTTGTCCAGTGGTACTCTTAAGAAGTGGGTTAATGCAATGCCAGCCACATCAAAAATAGTTGATGCTGGCATGGAGTCACCAAAGTCACTTCATAAAAACATGTTGACATACGTACATCCCGTCAAAGCCAGGACCTAATCTGCACACAGAAAATTATTGAATAGTTGCAATTGTACAACCCGCTAGATTGATCATCACAGTTGCTCGTATCGATTTCAAATTGTATTGCAACAAAATACATTGTCAATTGTGATACCTCACTTGATGTTGGACTTACTTGCATGAAGGTCATGGTAGGCAATCCTTTCAGTGACATGCACTTTAAATGAAAGGTTACTTGGGGAATTCGTATTTGAGATATTTCCGTGCATGTGAATCGAATGCAGATTTTTCACAGAATGTTGTGCATTAATTTCAGTGTTGAAGAGTTATCAGGACATCTTTCTTATGAACTTGCTTCAAGACCACCTTCTATATTTGATGAAGTTTTTCTCCGTAAAGTTAGTAAAGCAGCAATTTTGAAACATCTGGAAGCATAATCAGCTCATATACAAGAGCTTAACATACCACAGTAGTCTTACACTATAGAGGGAGGTTTTTTAGTACATCTTGTAATATGGACAAGGCATGAGGCATATGAGGAAATATGCCAAAAGTATGTCTCATTCTTGAAATAGTACTACTCAGCACCACAAATTACTGTTGTCTTCGAAGGATATATTCAACCATCTACTAAAGATACTGAACATGAGTGGTGGGCTGCAACCAAAATTTCAGCTGTGGTAGTCCTTGATGAAAACGCAGTTGCCTTCACCTCACAAGAATAGTTCTTTGCTAACAGCAGAAACAACAGCAACAACAAGAACAAGCTAAAAAATCACCCTTCAACATACCTTTCTTCAAATTATATTTCAATACTTCTAGTTATGGATGATGCTGAATTCTTGATAGTTGGTACTCCAATCAATCTTTCCAAACCATCAGTTATAGTTGGAAACGAAGCAGATTTATTTGTGTTACTCATTACTTTTACAACAAAGGAAGAAGATGTACAGATGTTAATACCTGAACTCCACATTGTACAACTTTAAATTTTCAGCAGTAAGGGTTTGCAAGAGGCTCTGGGTGATTTATCTGCATTGCCGCTCTTCCTACATTCCATGACTGGTTGTGACACCACGTTCTTTCCATTCAAGGCAGGCAAGGTCAGATCATTCAAGAAACTGCAGAGCAACCTAGAACTTCAAGAACTTATTCAGGTGTTTAATGCTTCATCTTCAACTCCTGACCATATTGTGGCAGCTGGAATTTAAATTCATATTTTTATCCTGGTAAGTGTCCATACAGACTGGACAAGAAAATATTCCAACTTTATGCCCGATAGGCATCTAAATCACGTGTTGACAGCAGCTTTCAACTAGAATCACTTCATACAATATCAGAAGCAATGTGACAGCACTAAAATAAATTATATAAACAAGTACATCTTTGGAAAGGAGTGCATTTGTATCCCACAGATATAGGATGGATTTGGCAAAATAATCACTATAAGCCAAATCCATCACTGCGTGATCCTGCTCCTGGAAAGCTACTGAAGATGATAATCTACAACTGTAAAAGCGGATGTGAAAGTAAAACTTGCAAGTTCCGTAAAATTTGCATTAATTTTTCAACTATGCATTGCCACTACACTGGACATGGCTGTTGTAACTGGACTCCAGTCCTGGAGGAAGAAGATGGGGATATATAAGACCAATTTATTCATAAAACAACTGTGGAATATTATCCAGAGTCATCAACGACACGCCGCCGCAAGATGAAGCAGACCCACAGCCATCGGACTGCAGCTGGAGGGTAATACAATGGTTTCAGGTAGGTATTGCATAGCTACCAGTTTTACCTGCTATAAAACTTGACTCTGTTTATAGCATGAATGCAACCATATTAGGGACAGTATTTTTTACATTTACATTTGTGAAGATATGAACATGGGGTTTCAGTTCTGAAGGAAAAGATTATAATATTTAGAATCAAATAGCCAAAATTATTATTTATGCTTTTAGTGATGATTACTCCATCTAGATAACATATTCTGAAAATTGAAAAATGACACCTGGACACGGGAATAGAACCCGGGACCTTTGGCTTAGTACGCCAATGCTCTAACCACTGAGCTTGCCAGGAATCGTCCCGTATCCATGGTCATTCTTCAATCATATTTTAAGGCAGAGCCTATGATGGACGTGTGGAAATCGTCAGCTACAAATGTGTGATTTTATTAATATCACGAGCTATCAGATAACGCAGCCATCTTCGACTCGGTAGTTGGCTTATTGCTGCCATTTGTACAATTATTATAATTGTAAGGGGTCGCATATTTAAGAAGCAAATAGCCAAAGCTATTATTTATGCTTTTAGTGAGGATTACTCCATCTAGATATCATATTCTGAAAATTGAAAAATGACACCTGGACACGGGAATCGAACCCGGGACCTTTGGCTTAGTACGCCAATGCTCTAACCACTAATCCTGGATAGCTCAGTGGTTGGAGCATTGGTATACCAAACCCAAGGTCTCAGGTTCAATTTTTGTATTCAATTGTAATTTTTCAATTTTAAAGAATATGTGAATCTATTTAGTAATAAATCTTCCAGCATGGCATCATTGAGGGCCTCAACTTCAACGTCAGCCTACCTATATTTCCTCGTCACATACACCTCAACTGAACATACTAACCATCCTAGCAATCTCACCTAGCCTCATCTCTGGAAACTAGAACTCCTTGGCATGATAACAATCTGATTGAAACCAAAACTAACTATCTTCCAGTAATTACTTGTTAAATATAGGACTAGATCTAGTTTGAACTGGTAAACTATTAGAGATATCAAACAAATTGTATTGTTGTTATTATTATATATGTAGTAATATGTAATTTGGCTACTAGAGGATTATGTTACTTGGAAAGCTAATGATGGCGTGAAATATCAAATATTTTGGATAATAACTTAAAAAGATGTGTAAAATTTACGGTTAGATATCCTACTTATTTTAAACCTACCAAACATAAAATTCCAGTTCGTAAGATTATTATTATTTCAGGTCACTTAACACGGATACAAATATTACAAGAGTACAGTCAAATTATTATAATAAAAAATATTTATTAATGTATCAAAATGTACTAAAATATTTATGACTCAAATCGAGCTATTTGCGATTCTTCATTTTTGATAGATAGTTAACATCAATAACTATAAAATCACACTAATTATATATTAAAATAATATTAAAGCTGGCAGCAAAATACATGTTTGTAGTTTATAAATGTTTCTCCCCACTGGATGCTTATTATTATTATTATTATTATTATTATTATTATTATTATTATTATTATTATTATTATTATTATTATTATTATTATTTAAATCAAGCCGATTAAACCACCCAGTTTGCAATAGGGGGTGACAATGTTTGGTTCCTCGTTGACAACACAGTATTAATTTCAAAGAAATGAATTTTGTAATTGTAGTAATTGTAAGCCAATTAATCAATTGACATTGCTATAAGTACTTAAAAAGTAAGAAACTATGGAAAGTAAGTAATTCATTAGGTAACTGCATTTGAAGCATTGTGCTGTATGGAGCTGAAATTTGAACTCTCAAGAAGATGGAAAAGAAATACTTGGAGGGCTATGAAATGTGGCGCTGGAGAAGACTTCAGAAGAAAGGGTGGAAAGGAAGGGTGACAAATGAAGAAGTCCTAAGAAGAATGGGTGAGAAAAGATCCATTTTGAATCTGATTCTTAGGTACAAAACGAACTGGATCGGACACATCCTTAGGAGGAACTGTCTTCTGCACGACGTCATAGAAGGAAAGGTTGAGGGTAAGAGGAGCTTAGGAAGGACTAGAATTCAAATACTTGATTATTTGAAGGAAAGAAGAAAACTATGGGAGCTCAAGGAGGAGGCAGAGGACAGGACACGTTGGTGGTCTAGGTTCATTGACAAAAGGAATGGACTTGACGTAAGACAGAACACCTAATAAAATTATATTAATAAAAATAATAGTCAAGGTACTAGTTTTAAACACAAGTAGATGAAACATACTAAATTTACCAATATGTTTAATTTGATCTATAATACGATCTTAAATGTTGATTTAGAGTGCCTCATATTTCATAGAAACAAATATAGAGATGAATCCTCATATTGTATTTTAAATGCCAGCAGTTTAATATTATACATAATAATTATATTCAACTGTCCTTTTCCCTCTTGTTCAAACATACAAAAACCCATCCAAGCTCTCGGTAGTAGCATACCAAGATATTCGTATTCACAGTTTATTTGGATAGAGATGGCACGCGGTTGCCCTTAGCTAAAACATTGTGTGGAATAAGTTCAAATGTTATCCTGAAATGAACAACATCATACAACTTCAACATTATCAGTTACTTTATTAGTTAGTATAAATGTAATTGTGTGATGGAAAGCAGTAATTGGACTAGGAAGTATGGAGATAGATGTAGAATACGTCAGTTAAATTATAATATTTAAATAAAGTTTAAATTATGTTTTATAGCCAGAAGTAGTTTTCATATAAATTAATTGGCAAGTGATCAAGCAGGAAGCATCCAACATGACATTTTGAAGATACACAATAAACCATCAATATCTTTAAACTATATAGTCAAGTGACCCAAACAACTAATTTTGAACTGAAGCCATGGATAGATACCAAAAAGCACAATTATATGAACTGGTACTAAACGTTAATAGTGAGCATAGAACATGGGAGAGCTCCTAATTAACAATCAGCTTATACAAATCTGAAACACATAGTTAACTTAGTCTATTCTCTGTAACAATTTGGAAATTTGGACTTAGGCGTGTCCCAACCTACGCCCGATTCTGATCCGTTAGTATAGCCCATACATAGATTAACAAAGACTGAGAGAGAGAGAGAGAGATAATTCTGTGCTTAATAAAGCTGAGTCCCCACTCAGTTGACATTGTCAGTCAGCAAGGTAAATCGACAAGTGTCGAGCAATGAGCTGAGTGGCTTCCCTTGTCACCAGTAAATGGACAAACGATCCAGTCGAAAGAAAAATGTTTGACGAGGATGAGTTACTTACTGCTTGTACCGTATTCACTATTATCGATTCCAAAAAACCAAAATTACAGTGTCAAAGATGGTTTTGGCTACATCCAAGTTTTCAAAGAAGACGTATATACAGGGGTAGTGGTTTTATAGGAGATTTAAAACAAGCTGATTTCAATTTTTGAAGCTTGAATGCAGATTCAACTGTGGTACCAGAAAGCTTTTTTAGTTTTCCGAAAGATAAAGGAGCGTCTTGCTTCATCATTACGATATTTAACGGCCAGATATTATTATAATTCGCTGATTTATATTTTAAAAATTAAAAAATAGTGTAATCATGCCATCAAAGCATCATATCTTTTATTTCTGTCTTAATGGCCCTTATTTTTAGCATGTTTACTATAAATAAATCAATAGCGAAACTCAATAAATCTTACTTTAGAGCGATATATAATTACAAACTGACATATAAGGTCATCTATATAACTAATATATTGTTATGTTGCTCATTAATTAAGATTGAATATGCTACTACTATGTATTAAATATTAGTATTACTGTAAATATAATCACTTATCTTTTTGTTTATTATTCCTAGACTAATAAGATATGTAAGCTGTGAACTCTGATTTAACGTAAGCTGATAAAATAATAATTGTATACATTTCAAAACTCCAGACGGAAATGAAAAATGTGACTATTGTAGTTTTCCGATGTTGTATTTTAATTAAAATACATTTTGGACTTTTGAGTTTTGGTAGACAAATCATGTGTCGATCATTTTAAATGGGTTTTCTCTCTTTTTTTATTTTTCCGTCCAATGGCTTGTTTAATCTTCACTTTTATTATGGTTGCTAGACCATTTATACAGGTTGTTCGGAAACTCATAGCCCAAACCACATATACAGCTTGTTTGACCCCAAAAAATACAAAATCCCTATACACTTACATCTGGAAAACTATACTAATAACATTAAATTGTGTTAAAAGTTTCAGTTCTTAGCGCCGGGAGAGCAAAGCTGTCGAGCATGCGTGTACAACAGGTTGCATAGGAGTTAGGCGTGTGGCACTGCACATGTAATAATAGCAAGCACTGCCTGTGATGTAGGACCGTTAGTGATGACCCTCAGAACGTATTCACATTGCTAGATTGACTGGTGTGTTGTTTACTATTAATTGTGATATGTTCTGCTGCCCTGCTCCAGGATGTATAGGTGTGTAGTGCCACGCTCCTAGCTCCTATGCAACCTGTTGTACACGCACATTTGAACAGCTTTGCTCTCCAGGCGTTGTACACCAAAACTTTGAACACAATTTAATGGTATTAGCATATCTTTCCGGATGTAAGTGTATGGGGGTTTTGTGCTACTTTTGGTTAAAACAGTTTTGACTATGAGCTTCTGAGCACCCTGTATATTGTTTTTTTTTCTTTTTATATGGTCTGTATTGTGGTAGGATAAACTAATTTTAAAATTTGTAGCGACGAGCATTGATGAGAATATTTACATTGATCAAAAATATTAATGTTTTATTTAAAACCTATAGAAATATTAGCTATAACAGAACGAGTGATGTATAAAAGAGAAGATTAATAGGAATATCGCTTTCAACAACTTTAAATCAAAACGATGACAACTGAAAGTTGAGCATTCGTTCTGTGAAATGTTGATACTGAATTGGATTGTGTTTAGAAGCTTATCAGTAACACGTATGTCAAAATGTGTCTAAAATGTTAGCTTTGGTTTAATTTAAGTTAACTTGGATTAAAGGGGAATGTTTGTTCTTAATGTCACTGTTTGTTTTCTCTTTATTACATCCAATTAAATTTTAGTTTAAATAGTTGTAATATAGATTATAAATAATATTACTATTTATATCAATAATATGGGCTGAGTTTCCAACCACAGATATGTCACACTACTTGTATGTGTGATGAGTCAGTTTTGCCATATATAGCTACTAATACGTAAAATATGAGTAGAAAATTATGTATAAAATTAAAAGGCTTAGAATAAACCATTTCAAAACGATAATCTGCAGCCAAAGCACCAACGACACGCAACTCAAATGTATTTCCAAAAATACTTAATTCATAATGAGCTTGTTTTAAAATTAATGTATTTTATCCCTATATTACAGTTTAAAAAAGTTGCAGTTTTAGTTTGCAAGTCTAGACTTTCAGCACAATTCATTTAATCATTTGTGATTAATGGTTGGTACCTGCATTATTAATGGGAGTCGCCGCAAGAGGAGACACGAGTCATCCTGTTGTTTGCTGTAAAGTCAAGGGGTTAGCGGGTTTGCTGAAAGTCTGACGTATGTGTGTTGATGTGTGTGATGTTGTGAGAGGGGTTGTTGTGTCATCATTGGATATTCACCTTACTACACCCCCTTTTCGGGGTAGGTATTAGCTACTTGTGAAGAAATTCGATGAAGTGGTGTAAAATATTATACACATAAAATATTACTGATAAAACATTCATTTATAAATCTTATTAAAGTCTATGAGACATTGGATGTTTAATTAAAATTTGAATTTTTCTAGTATAGTACAACGATCACTGTATACAATTTTATCTATAGCTGCAAAAAGGGCTCAAAATGTTAATGGGTCTCAGTTTTTATTTCAAAATTAAATTACTGCATGAAAATTATAAGTAGTATGGGCGATGCATGGTTCCACCCCTTCATACCGAAAACTGTCTATATCTAAGTCCTTCATAGCGAAAACGGTGTATGTTAGTGACGCGTTGTTGTTGTGCCAACTCTGTCAAAACAATTTTGACGTCACCTGGTGGTCTGTTGTTTATACGTCGTTTTTGCTAAGAAGGGAGAAACTTCTCATCCTGTGAGTTATAGTCCGAAGGTCCAAATTGTCAATGTAAAAATACGC
>CABFWB010005186.1:27698-48353 GCA_902151455.1 Timema bartmani | reverse complement strand
CTGACATAGTGAAGTGTTATACATAACACCCTCTGACATAGTGAAGTGTTATACATAACACCCTCTGACATAGTGAAGTGCTATACATAGTACCACCCTCTTTAACATAATCAAGTGTTATACATAGTAATACTCTCTAACATAGTGAAGTGCTAAGCTTGGTATCACACTTCAACATAGTGAAGTGCTATACATAGTAACACCCTCTCTAACATAGTGAAGTGCTATACATAGTAACACCCTCTCTAACATANTAGTGAAGTGCTAAGCTTGGTATCACACTTCAACATAGTGAAGTGCTATACATAGTAACACCCTCTCTAACATAGTGAAGTGCTATACATAGTAACACCCTCTCTAACATAGTGAAGTGCTATACATAGTAACACCCTCTCTAACATAGTGAAGTGCTATACATAGTAACACCACCTTCTAACATAGTGAAGTGTTATACATAGTACCACCCTCTAACATAGTGAAGTGTTATACATAGTACTACCATCTATTATAGTGAAATGTTATACATAGTACCACCTTCTATCATTTTGAAATGTTAGGTGGTTTTTAATAATTTTAATCTATCCATGACATTTATCAAAATAATTTAAAAACTAACAGATTTGTGCACATTGGTGGACACATGATTTTAAGAGGGAAAAACACTTTAATACTAGCTATCTTATGATTCATTTATTTAAATGAAATATTATCTTTTTATTATTTAGCACCGCGTCGTACTACCCGTTCGGGCTATATGCTTAAATACTAATTACGCTAATGGATTAGGAATTGGGACGGTTGAATTTAGATGAAGTGAACCCGCATTTGCGTGAAGGAAGATTGGAAAACCATTTAGGAAAAACCACCCCCAGTTCACCCGACTGAGATTCGAACCTCGATCTCCTCGTCCTCGGCAGTAGAGCTCAACACGACTAGCGCGTTAGCCAACTACGCCACCGAGGTGGATTTAAATGGGATACATTTTTGCTGCAACATTCAATTTTAAGGTATTTTAGGGAGTGTACATAATATTATAAAACTACTTTTGCAATTCAACTTTATTCAAACAAAATAATTAAATCATGTGTATACAATCAAAATCATCATATAGCTTGATAAGACTACAGATTTTCTGTAATATTCAGTAATTTATATTTATAACTTTGCTTTTCCTAACAAAATCCACACTTATTAATGGAAATTCACACTGTAGGCCTATTTGTTTGTTTTTGGCACTAATATTGCTATGCTCATGTTTTAATACTGTTTTTATCTGGCCGTTGAAATAGTGATCATATAGGTACAATTTTAGTTATCAAACTTAAATTGTGTTGGTTTTTCATACTATATATAATATCTTGTTAAAAATTGCCCATTTGATTTCACAAATTAAGAATTACACACTCATTAGATTAAACATGATTAAATTATATTTTGAACCAGACTTCTACCCTTGAAAAATATTGAGGCTACATTTGGAAACAGAGTCCTAACACATTTGAAATATGAACGCCTGCATTTTAAAACAAGAGTGGTTGTGTTACTCGGTCCAACCCGTCTTTCACCTTGTTTGGACCGCGTTTGGCCGGTCATTACATCCCTACACATTCATACTATGAAGAAGACACTCGAGAGTTGTTAGTTTCTCCTTCCTGTCTATGTAGTCAACTCAGTGACTCTTCACATAGAAAGGAGCCAAATTACCTGTCGTTTTCTAACTGTTTAGATATTACTGACAAAATGTTCATCTCAATATTCTATTTAACATTGATCCTCCAATATTGGAAGGTGTAAGTCTTTTTGATATGTGGGAAAACCCAATTTTAATAATCTTGTTTTAGGTCACCAGTTGAAGAGCCAACCCGAAGTAACCAAGAAGACAGAGAAACTACCTACCAAGAAGAAGAAAAAGTTACAATCACGCCTGTGCTGTCTGGACTGTGGACTCACTTTCAAAGAACAAGGGGAGTTTGAAACTCATCTGCTTACTCATATCAGACTTCCTGGAGTGTATGTTGAGCGCATCAGTCAGTCCTTAGTACTCGCCTTAACACGACAGGCCAAACCTAAGCAGCCCCTGAAGTTGACTCTAAAGAAATCAGTGGATGCAAAAGAGGCAGACAATTCTTATCAGGTAATTTAAGATTTTCACCTAAATATTATTTTGGGATTAATACCATCACAAGACAAACAGTGAAAATTGTTAATAAATGAACATTTTTTGCTCTATTCAGAATTCACATTTAATGGTTTCTGGTTCTCAGGCTATTATGTTGGGATGAACCAATAAGTATAATGGCTCTAAAAATTCAGATTCAAAATTTGATTTTTTTTTTTTTAAGATCTTGAAACTAAAGTTTTTTGTATCTTCGAATACCTTAAGTAAAGATTCATGATTCAAAGAGCTGAACCCTATTTATTTTTTTATCAGTAACCGATATGTCACCATTTTTAAATTTAAAAAATTAATTTTATGATTATTTTATTAATAACTCTTTAAATTTTATAAACTGTTTAATTAGTATAGAGTTACTAGGCCTTATCCTCCTCCTTGTATTTACCATCACTTCACTCTTTGCCATACTTCATTCCACATTTTTACTTATTACATTCCTGTACTTTTATTTTCTTGCCACTTTATTCATGACTATTTCCACCGCCATTGCAATTAGTAATGGTGAGAGGGCACTCCCCTGCCACACCATCCACACCTTCTCCATCTTAATACAACTCACGCTGTCCTCTTACATACTCTTTACTTTCACTACAACTCCTCTCCCTACTCAGCTCCACATCCATAAATACCATTACCGCCTTCCCAAAGCTGTACCTTATTTTCATCAGCTCTCATGAAGCGAAGATCAAGTCTATTGTAGATATCGTGTATTGTGATTTATACATATTTGTTACCGGCCAAACCTGATTCCAGGACAAACTAGATCGGACTAGACCGAATTGATACATCCTCAAAGTCTCAGGATGTACTTGTTTAGCCTAGTTTAAATTAGTTAATCCTGAAATTTTGGCCTAGCTCAATTGGATAAGTTAGTATGGTCTACAATTTTATTAGGCCAGGTTAGGTTATCAAACAACATTAGTGTGCGAATTGTGGATGGTAACATAAATCGACCCTGGACATATTTTAACGGCCAAATGACATTTGTACGCAAACTGTGCATGATGAAACCTTTCCAAGATCAATTCATTTTATGGGTTAAGAAGGATAAAAACTATAATTGCCTAAAAACATCAAGCTATATCTTCTGTTTATCCTACTAGCTGCTGGATGTATTAATTCGCTAAAGTCCGATCTAGTTTGTCCTGGAATTGGGTTTGGACTTTAACATATACATAATATTGATTTCATTAAAGTGTATCATGTTAATTTTTTTCCAGTCTATAAATAATTGTATTCAACAATAAATTATAGTCAAACTATTTTAATAAAATGTATAAACATTTGATCATTTCCATGTCAACAAGGACAACGCCAAATTGGAGATGTGAACAACTGGGGTGCTTATTATTATAAAGCAATTAAACAATAATAAACTATCAAGACAAGCAGTGTTAGTAACTTTGCATGGCGTGTTAAAGTGGTCTTCTTTCCTTGTGCAATATCTGCCTTTCTTTCTTGCTGTGTTGAACATTTTTTAATCGATTGCATGCTGGCGCCTTTATACCTTCCAAGCCCTAGCTGGTTGAAGGTCCTTGTTCGAGATGTAGTGCATCTCTGCTGCGTGCTGTCACTGACCATTTGCCACATGTTGGCAGTGTTGCCTTGCTTCTGACACCAGCACAACTGTCGAGTGCCACACTTGAACACTACATTAGCGAAACACTTTATATCTTTGCTCGACAATGTGATATGTAAAGCCCTCCCCATTCTATTGTGTGGACAAATTATTTATTGGAAAACTTTGCGATGTCTCCATATGTTTAAAACAAGACCCTTATCCTAGAATCAATTGATAGAGTGTAGTTAAAACCTTCACAGTTCGAAAATTCTTGTTAAGTAATAACTTGACTGTGTCTCACCTATAGCAGAGTAAAACATCTCTGGTTTCACGTCCAAGAGATCGCAGGACTTCATTGTTGTATTTGAGAATCTAAATGGGATTTTAAAATAATTTTTTTTTAACTTTGTACACAGAAGCATGTTTCACTTTGCCCTCAATTAAGTACATTTTATTCAAACAGTAAAACTTTCTGTAAAACTTAGAATAAAATTGTATCAATATAAAAATAATTTAAATTTAAATGGTCTGTTTTGACCAAATTTACTACATCTTTTTACTTTGTGTTCTAACTTGCATTACTAAACATTTGTGGGCATGTATTTTGGTTTTATTATTCCCTTTGGTGCACCGTGTTTTGAAATTTTGGGGTTTGTTTTCTTTGTCTTTTTTTGAAATCACATTGTTACAATAGAAATGACCTGTTTGTCTCTCCAATTATTTCTAATTTTAAATCTTTCCCTCCCATCTATTTAAATGATAATGAGCTGATTTACTGTGTCAGATGTTAGAATGCAATTTATTTATTCTCATATTTGTCTCTTGGTGACAAATGCTTAAGAAACAACTTTTATATGTTTTTGTCTTCCTACAAAATATTTTACAATTATATTTATTGAATATGTAATGGATTTATTTAACATTTTCAGGTTGTCTCAGATAGTAAACAACAGACTGTCCTACTAGGGCCTGGCGGTTACTACGCCCTCAACGGGGTTACCTTGGACTCGGTGAAAACGGAGGGTGACGACCCCACCAGAAGTGTGGAAGGGTCTGAGGTTGGCAAGACAGGGGGTGGGGAGGAGGAAGAGAGGGCGATTACTCCGGAGGACAACCGCCCACCCGACAATGTGGAACCCACTAGTGACGACAATGAAGAGGAAGAAGAAGAGGAACCTGAACCTTCAAGTGAAGATAGCGAAAGCAGCAAGGAGTCGATAGAGGATGCGTGTCGAGAAACAATAGAGCGACTAAAAAGTCTTGGAGCCACTGTTCAGAGAATTCCAGTCCCCCAGCATCATCAGTCACCCACAAAGGATCCTAGCCCACCACCAGCTACCTTTAGTCCCACCCCAAGTGAGTTGTTAGGACCCGAGTTCCTCGCCCCTGAAAGGCCCTCTTGTCCACCAACACCAGCCATGCTAGAGATACACAACCCTGCTAGCAGGGACTCTTCTGTCTTTCCTGAGACTTCCATGATCACCCAGGAGTCCTTATCAGTAAATGGTGACAGAGGGGAAAGTGGAATGTCCTCGGATATAACTACTGGACAAAATGAAGACTCTCATCAAAGTAACTTTTCGTGGAATGATGTAGGAAGTGCCTCTGTTGATGAAGGTATTGGAAGCGATGCACCCAGTGCCAGCCCTAATGATGAAACTGATCCCCTCCTTCTGCCAGACTCCACACGGGTGGAGGCAGAATCGGTTGTCACTCCAGCAAAACTTACTGCTGAGGAGTCTTCTACAGGAGAATCACTCCTTCAAGGCTTCCTCTCCAACAAGTCTGAACCAATTTCTCAGCCAGACTCTGCAATGTCACCTCTGCCAACTGTTGAGAGTCTCGGGTTGGGCTCGGAATACATCTCGATAGAACACCTAGGTGAGACTGCGTTTCGTTGTGGTGTTTGCGGTGAAGGCTACACAGAACGAGCAGGGCTGGACAATCACTGCACCCGTGAAGGTCATTTCAAATGTGAGCGTACAGAGTGTGGAAGTGTGGTGTGTAACACTGGTGAGGAACTTGTGTCTCATCAGCAGGCTGCACACCCTTTGGAGGGAACAGCAGAGACCCCATATGTGCAGCAACTAGCACAACAGGTCCAAAGAATCCCTGTCCCTACAGGACTTTCTTCAGACCAGTCTAGGGCTCCAGCCTCCATTACAGCTCAGACTACCATGTACCCCATAACATCGTACACAAACAGTCCATACCCTCCTCAACAGGCACCAGGCTACCAACAACAAATACATCCTCGGCCCTTCAGCAACTTGGTTCAGCAGCAGCCAGTCAAATCCCCAAGACCCGGTCCACAGCCCCAGAAGAGAGCAGCACCATCTGGAGGTTCCACCTCCCCAACAGGCAAACAGCGCCGTATGGACTTCTTGGTAGAAGATCGCAATGATGATGCTGATTGCCATGTTGTCGCCATGCAGAAAAGAGCTGAAAACATGCCAATTATTAGCAATGTTGAAGGTGTGAGGACACCTGACTCCATGATACATCTCACCGAGTCCATCACACTCTCTGTGAGGCAACCAAACTCTCCCATAGGAAATTCCGTTTCGGTCGTCGCTAGCAATGGCCGGGGCAAAAATGATGCCAAGGCTGTGGCAAACATCCTGGCCACTAGAGGTATCACTGTGACACCTGCTGGTGCTGGTAGAGGTGGCCAGTCCAGCCCTCAAAGGCCTGCATTGCAACAACGAGTTATTCCACAATCCCAGCCATCTCCACAGCCTGCCCCCATGGCTGCTCTTAATCTCAACTCTGCCATATCAATCATCCCTGCTGCAGGTTCACAGTCTTCCAGACAACCTCAGATTCAGAACAATCGCTCAGGGAGTACTGGAGGAGGGAACTTTGCAGTGCCCATGGGTCGGAGTCCCACATCCCGGCAGCACCAACGAGAGGTAGAGAGGCCCCCCAGACCCCCCACTGTGGATTTGACCCAAGACACCCCCCACCGCCCCCCTCCGGCACCACAGACCCACCCGGTACAACAACCATACATTGCTAGAGGTCGTGGTCGAGGAAGGCCTAGTCTCAACATGGGAGCTGCTACCAGACACACATGTCAGCTGTGTAACAAGGCCTTTTCCACCGCAGAGAGTCTTGGTCAGCACATGCTGCTGCATCGCAGTCCAGGGAAACTGCCCTACAGGTGGGGGCTATACAGACATGGTCAATATATGACTATTTCCCTTACAAATCCTAACAGTTATAATAAATGACCTTTATATATGTTCTTTTTATTTGTTTCTGCTATTTTTTCTTCTATATGTACATTCAGTGTAGCCTAAACTGATTATGCCATGGCCTTATTTTACGAGATAAAACTGGTAGGACTGATAAAAAGCAGGGATTTTTTGTCAATCTAGGAAAAAAGCTGGAAAGTATAAGAATTTTTTTTTAAAATCAAAAATACTGAAATATTTGTGAATTTGAGTTATTAAACTGCAACTTTAAATAGAACGATTTTGCTTAAAGGAAAAAGCAAAGAAGAACCTAGAACAAATTTGAATACATGTACATGACCAAACCCCACCCCACTCTTTTTCTCCTTGTAATATTAGGCTGAGTAAAAATTGCATTAATTTCCCCCATCAAAGTAAAATCATCAGCCAGGTAAGCTTGCTGACTTTCAAGTGGTTTTTTTTGTTTTGTTTTTTTGCATCGGGTCCTACTAATTCCGGTTATATATCTATGGATTAATTACACTAGTGGTTTAGGGATTAGGAAGGTTTAACTGAGAAGACAAGGACACACATTTATGTGGAGGGAGAATGGAAAACCATTTAGGAATAAACCACCCTCATTGCACCTGACAGGGCTTCAACTCCAATCTCCCCGTCTTTGTCAGTCTAGTTTAACACGAGAGTAGCGCGTTAGACCACGCGGCCACCGAAACGGGTCACTTTCAAGTTGAACAGAAAATATGTTATGGAGTGAAAAGAGGTTTTAAAGATGTTTTTAATAATCTATAACCTTACTGCTAGATTTTTTTTTAAATATATTATTTTCCTTCTTGTTACATTTCCTGTTTTTATCCTTCATGTTTGATGTTCCTTTATACTTTGGTTATTATAGTTGCATTGTGTATTTTCCATTACCTCCTGGGATTAGAATCTTGACTTTTTTTTATCACATTTGATATCCTTAGTATATGATAATTCAAGGGCATTTTTTTAAACTACCTTTTATTCTGTCCTTTGATTAAGCTATTAATTCCTTGTGTTAAACATAATTTAAAAAATATGAAGTTAGCAAGCTTATACCCTATCTACAGTAGGAGAGGTGGTGACATATAGGAAAAGTTACCGTGTATCCATTCACCAAACCACATGAACTACAAGACCATAATATCTTGGTTTGACAATCAAAACTTTCACTACAGACAATTTGTTTTTAATTCATGATAACTACAGACATAGAAAACCCGGAAAAGTCAAGGAATTCTTTGATGTCAGGTAAATCGGGGAATTCAATCAAAAATAAGGAAAAGTCAGGGAATTTAAATTTTCTAATTCCACACCTAAAATGAGACCAAAAGTGAGAGATTTTGTTTGTTGATGTTAATAAAAGGCATTGCCTAGATATGTCAGTCTTAACACGAGTATTTGTTTTACACAGGGACACAAATAATACCTAATTAAATAAGAGATAATTAACAAGAACTTGTAAGAAAGAATGTTGATGTTTGGTAGCTTAGGATTTTTTGAAAATATGTGACTAGTGTAACAAACAGAAAAAAAAATTCATATCCACTAAGAAAAACTCTAAAAATCCTAGGTCGAAATTTCTTTTAAATGTCTGGAAAACCTGTAATAATCAGGGAATTTCATGATACAAGTTTTTTTAGCCATCTTGTAATTATTTTCAACCATTTTTACAATATTGAAGTTCAAAATTGTGAAAATAACCATTTGGACTTTTTTTTTCACCGAAGCGGCTTGAGTGGTTCACTTAAAAATGCTTTTTTAAGTGAGAGTGTTTAAAATGCTTCGTTTTCTTTGTAAACTAAGATGGTGAACCAGCCGAAACAATGATTTTGTCATACAAACTGTCTCATTTGTGTATATGCGCTGTTTACAAAACAAAAACATTTAATTTTGAAACTAATATTTTGTATGGTTAGCTCTTTATCTAAGTTAAAAAAACATTTATCTTGGTAGCCATGTATAAAAAAAGATGCAAATGTGAATATAATACTATTTAATTTCATGTACTCTTTTTTTACATCCATTACTGTTTTCAGCCAGTATTTTATTCAAGTTAAATATTTTCCTCTACAGGCTTGTTAGGCCTGTCGTAGCTTTATATGCCTTATAATATATTTTAAGACTAGTACAGGTACAACATCCAGTTCCTGGCCATCAATTTATTAATGTGAAAGGGTAAACCCATATTTTCATCAATGATAACTTTTTGGCCATGCCAGGAATCGAACCCGGGACCCTTAGCTCGGTAGGCATATACGCTACTGACTAAGCTAAGATGTCGGACTAATTCATGTACTATAATATCTATTGTTTCCTCACCCGCCTCGGTGGCATAGTCGGCTAACGCACTAGTTTCATATTGAGCTAAACTGCCAAGGACTGGGAGATCGAGGTTCTAATCTCGGTTGGGTAAACTGGGGGGTTTCTCCACACAAATGCGGTTCACTTCCTCTAAATTTAACCTTCCCAATTCCTAATTCATTAGCATAATTAGGACTTAAGCATATAACCCGAATGGGTATTAAGACGCGGTGATAAATAAATAAAATAAAAATAAATATTTTTGCCTCAACCGCGAAACAAAAAACATAATGTAATCAGTCAAGGTAATAAACGGAGTGTACTTCCTTTGCAGTTTAATGCTTTAAATTATTATTATTGCAACTTTAATCCCTGACACACCTTTTTTCCAGTAATAACTAAACTGCAATCATTAATGGAAATTTTAATTTAAAACCAGATTTAAATTTTGTAAAGTGTTATTCCAAAATTATTTTAAAATATCTCAATTTTGTTTAGTGTTCTCATTTTATTATTTGATTTCTTATTTTCTTTTCCAGCACAGCTTTACAAAACTACCTATAGACCGTTTAAGGTGGAAGGTTAAGTAAGTGACAACTAACAGAAGGTTCTTTATTGCAAACATTGGCTGGATTTATTGTTTGAATTGTTTGATAACACTTTTTGTTTATAATATAGTACAGTAAACGCTCGATTCTACAACCGTTCATGGGAAAAGGGTTTTTATTTCGAAGGGGTAGTTGGAATTTGGATTGATTTTGACCCAACCTCAACCCCCATATGCAAAAATTGCATTTTTTAGAGAACACACGAGAAAAAAAATTACTTCTTGAAGTTTACTGAAGCCTGCTCCTTCTTAGAGCCAATTTGCTTGATGAAGTCTTCCACGTTATAAAATTAGGATCACATCTCCTCCCTAGTGCTTAAATGCTCTTGCATAGATGTCCCATGCTTTCAGGACATCTTTTGTCTTGGGGACGTCTTCAGGCTCTTCTTCCATTTCTCCCTCCCCCTTCTCATTGCTGTACTCCACCTCTGCCCCATAACTATTTCGATGTTGTTGAGGGTGCCCCAAACTGTGTTGTCATTGTCTGCTGTTACATACTTTTTTCATATGTGCAGTCTAGGGCCAATCTCTACCACATTTCCTCGTCGCATGGCCGAGTGAAAGTTGGGGTGGGGGCTGTAGACAGGCAGTGAGGCACATGGGTGGCAGCCTCTTTGTCGACTGGTGGGACAAAGTGGGCGTGTTTGAAGTAGTTGGCGATTATTACAGCATGTCTCACGTCCCTCCAACTGGCGACAACTTTGTTCATGGCACTGAACATATCCCACTTCTTGACCGCCTTGCCCATGTCAGATTTCCACACCATACACAAGCATCTTGCGGAACTTTACCTCCACCTGCTGAATCATCCTATGATCCAGGGGCTGAAGTATGCTGGTGTTGTTTTTGGGCAGGAACATCAGCTCGATGTTATTGAGTTTGTTGAGAGCAGGATGTGCTGGGAAATTTTCACTGAAGAGCACGACTTTCCTTTTTGCAGTGCTAATCTTTGAGCCGAAGCCTTAAGGCCACCTCGGGATTCGTGAACACCCCTGAGGTCATCCATGCCTCCTTATTAAAATCCTAGTCACAAGGCAGGATGTTGCCCTTGAAACCCTGGGGTTTCTTGAACTTCCTGATCACGAGGAACTTCATCTTATCGCTGCCATCCATGTTGCAGCATAGAAGGATGGTGAGGTGCTCCTTGTTCCTCTTCACACCCTTATTCCCTTTCACTACAAGAATACGATCTGGCATGAGGTTGTAGAAAATCCCCAGCTCATCAGTGTTATATACATATCAAGGCTGATAGTGGCTGAGGATGTTTCAGAGCAAGGGCAGCCGTTTACTCGCCGGTTTTGGGTTGACTGATGCGCTTTCACCGGCATCTTTGTGGCTGAATATTATGTGACACACTTTGAAATGCTCCAGCCACACGCTTGAACACTTAAAAGTTCTCTATACCCAACCTCAGGGCAAATGTGTTGGCTTTACTCTGCATCATTGGTCCATTTATAGGCACATTTTGCTCTCATTGCTGACTGAACCACTCCAGCATAGCCCGCTCAAGATTTGTGTATGTCTTGCCTTTTACAGTGTGGCCTTCTGCACTGCAGTCACGATTTCTTCTCTCATTTTGAGAATCGTGGAAAAGGATCAACTTCGGGATGCCATGACCCAACGCAATCTCCATCTTGGTAATCTTCTTCTCATCCACTTCCTGGATGATCTCTTACTTCATCGGTGTCAAAAAAGTCCTCTCTCCACTTATTTTGTCAAAATTACAAGTCTCTATCAAAAAAAAANTAGAGAAACATTGATGTGATGTGGCACCAGTCATGTGTAGAGAAACATTGATGTGATGTGGCACCAGTCATGTGTAGAGAAACATTGATGTGATGTGGCACCAGTCATGTGTAGAGAAACATTGATGTGATGTGGCACCAGTCATGTGTAGAGAAACATTGATGTGATGTGGCACCAGTCATGTGTAGAGAAACATTGATGTGATGTGGCACCAGTCATGTGTAGAGAAACATTGATGTGATGTGGCACCAGTCATGTGTAGAGAAACATTGATGTGATGTGGCACCAGTCATGTGTAGAGAAACATTGATGTGATGTGGCACCAGTCATGTGTAGAGAAACATTGATGTGATGTGGCACCAGTCATGTGTAGAGAAACATTGATGTGATGTGGCACCAGTCATGTGTAGAGAAACATTGATGTGATGTGGCACCAGTCATGTGTAGAGAAACATTGATGTGATGTGGCACCAGTCATGTGTAGAGAAACATTGATGTGATGTGGCACCAGTCATGTGTAGAGAAACATTGATGTGATGGTGTCTATTTTTTAAATCTCATAACGCAATGACCAAAATAAGTGCAACAAATGTATTTTTCGGCTGATTTCCTTCAAATTTTCGACCTTTTCTTTACAATTTTTCCTTGTTCCCCAAAAAAGGGCTGTTACTTCAATAGAGACGCTATTCCCAGGGTCGTATAATTGAGAGTTGACTACGTTACTAAGCAAATAAAAACTATTTATTAAGAGGTTGACAGTCTTTTTTGGCCAATGTTTGTAATAAATGAGCTTCTACTAACTGTCACTTATTTACACTCTTACTGTAGATTAGCTATATCATTGACTATAATATACCTTAGCAGTCTCTTGTGCCGGGATCACGATCAATATAACTTAGGTTCACTTAATGTAAAGAAACTAGTGTTTAATCAGGATTTATGTAACCTAATGTAACGACTCCATCAAAACACAGACAAGGAATACTAACCGAGTGTTTGAAAACAAATTGTTTAATAAAATGAAACCCAACCATTTAGGACTGATTAGTCTGCAAGTACTTGCAATATAAGCTTGCTGGATATGAAAAATAAAGTGTAACAAGCGGCTAGGACGTTTTAGAGTTGGCTAAATGCAGACAATAAAAATATACCGAAGAATCTGGCTGCATACTATAAACAAACAAATGAAGTATTAAATATCCCTGTTGACTTCACTCGTAACATGATTGCCTGGTTAGAACACATGGTGAAGTTTCTCCCTGGACAACTTTTAAATTAATTCAACGTTAAGTTAACTAAATCGTGATTGCTTCCATTTAAAAACACAAGGAAAACCAATACATTACATGACAGTTAAGTGAATATTAGGTTGATTGTGATCTTGGTATTAAGCAGTCTTTTAGTTTTAACCTGTGATAAGTAACATTTACTTTTTTTTTTGTTAAAATATGTATTATATGTTAATCATCATCAACTGTTTCCAGCCTGTGGCCGGGTCAGTTTAGTAAAATGCCTCCGTCTTCCTCTATCCCTTCACCATTCTCCCTCCTTTAATTTATTTTATTATTCTCCTCTCACTTGAACACTTTTTGTTTTATCCTTCTTCCATCTTTTTCTTGGACTCCCTTGCATTATTTTTTCTACATACTTCATTTCCATCATTTTCTTGAGCATTCTCCCTTTTTCAAGTCTCATTACATGCCCATACCATCTCAATCTTGCTTCCTATACTATCTCATGTACTCCATGTGCCCTCACTCTTTCCTGGGTAACTTCATTCCTAATCTTGTTTCTCCTCATGACAGCCCACATGCTCCTCACAAACTTCATTCCCATGGCCTCCACTTTCCTAGTCTCTCTTACATTCACTGTCCTTGTTTCTGCTGCATTTGTGACAATGAGTATAAAGTAGGTCTCTTACACACCTATATAACAACTCTCCCCGCTGTCCTCTTTTCGTTAAATCATCTTTACTTCCACCTTTCTCCTCAATCACACTTCCAAGATATTTTATGTTCTGTACTTTTCTCAACTCTCCTCCATCCAACCTTATAGCTTTATTAGACCTTACCCTCTTCCTTCTCATTACCATCACTTCACAATTCGCCATGCTAAATTTCATTCCACACTCTTTCATTTCCTCATTCCATTCTTGTAGTTATTCCTGTACTTCCTCTTCCCCTCCCATACCATCAAGTCATCAGCAAACATAATGGCTTTCAGTCTTTCCTCTCAAAGTTTTCCTGTCCATGGCCATTTTCATCACCGTTACAAATAGTAGTGACGAGAGCACTCCCCTGCTTCACTCCATTTTTTATTTGGAACCACTCTGTCCTTCCACTCACCATCTTAACACAACTCCTCTTATCTTCATACATGCATTTCACTCTCATTACAACAACTCCTTCCACTTCTGCCTCCTCCATCGCTTTCCAAACTTTATTTCTATCCACGCTATCATATGTCTTCTCCACATCCACAAATACCATTACCAAGTCTTTCCAATATTAATACCATCTTCCATCAGCTGTCATATGGCAAAGATTAAATATATTGTAGACCTCTGTTCCCTAAATCCATGTTGCTACTCTCTCCACCTTGCTTTCATTTTATTTCTTATTATTTTTTCCAGGAAATTTCATATATTTTTGTACAGTGTCACATCAGCGTTATCTCCTATAATGTGTACACCTCTTCCTGTCTACTTTCTTTAATACATGTATTATAACTCCCTTTTTCCAGTCTTCTGTTACCTTGTTCTCCTTCCAAATCACTATCAGCACCCTGTACAACCATTATATACCTACTTCCCCTGCTGCTCTTATCATTTCCACAGTCAGTTCGTCCCCACTCGGTACTTTTCCTTGTTTCATCCTCTTTAATACGTTGTATTATATATTTATTTCTTTGTTTGGGTGTAGACACATGAAGACTGAATAAACCTGAAATATTTTCAAGGAATAGACATATTTATTTTACTCTGTTTAAAAAGTAAAATGTACTAGTGATTTTTATTACAGATTGTCTTCCCATCTATCAGCAGTGATGGCTGGTCTCTTGTTACCAGGCTTGACGGGACTGTACTAGTAAATTGTGTAGTCTCATTCACTATCAAACTTGCACATGCATTCATCCATTGGCATAACTAGGGAGAGGCACCTGTCCTGCCTGGGTACCAAATTCATTAACAATATTAGAAACCATTTAAGTCTGATTTTTAAAAATAGTAAAATTGGTTATTTTTATTAGTTTGGAACTGGTATTACAAGTACAAACATAAGAATTCAGCCAAATTTATAAGAACCCTTTTCAAGGGGTGCCACTTATTTATTTTCCCTGTGAGCCATCAACCCTAGTTACGCCTCTGCATTCACCCACTACATTAAAGTATTATTACTACCATCATCATTGTATTATTATCATCATAATTAGTTATTATTAATTTATTTGAGTCAAAAGCATGGTGATTGGGAGGGAACAGGTCATGGTTGTTTGGAAAAAGGGGCTAAATCAGAAAGGCTACTTTTCAGGATAGCAAAAATCAGATTCTATCTAATCTTATAAACCAGTAAATGATGTTTTTCCAATTGACAAGAAAAATAAGACCTTACTTTATTCTTTTTTAATAAATTAATTTTATAAAAAAGTATTTTTCCACGTGTAACATAAACCATTTGCATAACCTTTTTTTAATGACTTTTCCCACTTTAAATAAACTTAAATAAGAATTATTTAGAAGAAAATAAGGTTATTTTAAGATCAATTAGATGTTGTCAAGGCAAAAGAACAAATTATAAAACGGACACAAGTTCACTTATCTCATTTTGTACTTTAAACATCATGAACGCCTATTGGGTTAAGTTAGCATAACTTCTAATAATAAAATTGAATCTACCTTCAGTTAAAAGAGACCTTAGTAGCTTATATCTATTTTACCAGAACATATCATCTACTGATCCATAAGAGACATTAATAAAAATATGTTTCTAAATAATTGTAAATGACATAACCCCTTTTACCCGGTCAGAACGTGATGGGGGAGACTGCGATTCTGTACTTATCTCATTTGTAAAAGTTTCAGATATGATCGCTTTTTCCAAGTGCTTGTGAATTTAAAAGTAGCGCTAGAGTCCTGTCAAGCCTGGTTTGATCTGCCAACAACCCATAAACTACCAATGATAAATATTTATAACTGAACTTGAATTTTTATCATATAAAATAAATGTATGGCATAAAGTTGTGGAAAAACTTATTTTGTTTATTCGTGTCATATATTTTATACCATTTTATTTTTAAAGTGTGTTAATAAAGATAATCAAGCTTTTCATGATTCACATAAGGGCATGCACATTAGGGGTTTATTGCAAACCTGAACTCCTGAGCTACACTCGAGCAGGTAATACTTATATAAATGTTTGTAGCCACCACCTGTTTGTTATTTGCAGTCCGGGAACGCAGCCAGCCATGGCACAGCGAGTTAGGCCACAGGCACAAGCATGGTCCACTAAATGGAAGTAAGTTGGGTTCGAGTCCTGGCACTCCCTTGGTTTGGTGGAGGAACCTTTTAACACCTGATGTGCCTTCATTACGGTGCAAAATTTACACAACTTTTGGTGTGGCCTTTCACTAAATTATCAGTTTATAGTTGTGTAGGTTTTGCTCTGCTATTTCAATATGATTATTCATAGATTTGTTGTGAGGTGACAGCTCTGTGAAAATGAGCAGGAAACATGGGAAACATATCATGATGATATAGTGAAATGGTAATGATTTGGCCTGTACATTTAATAAACTTATATTTACATTATTAGATGTTAAGTTGTTCAGCATTTTCTTGATTAAATTTGCTGATAATGTTTACCAAATATGATATTCTACAAACCAACAAAATCTTCCCTGTTGATATGAGAGATTATTTTTCTCCAGCCATGTATGTGTTTCTTGAATCTGGGACAGATGTTTGAGTGATGCTAAGGGCAACATGTCTGCTATTTGCTGTGTGAGTAACTGGTTTAGTTGCTGAAAGTACAGGCCATTTAGTTGTCTTCAGGGCCGCCTCGAGCATAATTTTAAGCTCGGGCGTACCTTTATTTAAGTGCCCCCTCCTCTTTAATGTCCTATAAATTTAAAAGGGACTCCTTACAAGATGGATGACTTTCTTATGTTCATGCCCACTGGTTCTAACAGGGACACACGTTGTAATAAACAAAAGAAACTTAGGACAATATCAAATATATTTGAGCAATGTATGAATTTTTTTTAAATATGATTATTTGTAATTTTTTCAAGACTACATTGGTTGTGTGGCGGCCCCTAGATCCCGGCGCCCTGGGCAGTTGCTCACTCCTTGGGGTGGCCCTGGTTGTCATATTCATAGTCATAGTTGAATATTAAAGTAACCAGAGGCAACTCGTTTAGCCTAATGGCAAGAAGTTGTCTCTTATTTCGGCATTGTACATATTTTTTGATAAGACGGTATTTATATTTTGTGACATTGTGTCTTTAGATGTTCCAATTGTCCGGCTCAGTATCCCAACCAGCAAGGCTTGATGCTGCATCAGCAGGCCTGCCGGCGCAATTTGCAGACAATGCAACAGCAACCAGTGCAACGTCAGCAGCAACAACACCAACAGCCCTCTGGTCTACCAGCTGGCGTAGAACTAGCTGTACCGGTAGTCGACCTCAAGAGTCCTGGTACTGTCAACCGCCTCAGAGCCCTTGGTATCAACCACTACATCCCATTCTCACCGTTTCTCAACAAACCCAACGGTTATATTGGTTTGCCTATTGTGGCGGTGGACGGTAACAGGTTGCCCATCTCTGGCAACATCACGCAAATGGGAGCTACTGCAGTTGTGTCATTTGGTCCTCTCCGAACTTTGCCGCGGTAAATTGTTATTTCTCAGCTCTATAGACGTGTTATAGTATGTTTAGTGACGAGTCTTGCTAGAGTAATGAAAATATTCTTTTACGAATAGAGAAAATAAGAACAAGCAGAACTGAATTATTTAAAAAAATGTCTTCTTTGACAAGTAAATTAAAACAATATTGGGACATTTTAGTACATTTAATTTTCGCTACCAAAATTTATGAAAAATAATTATAGTAATTTGACAGGCTTATATTTAATTGTAATTTAATATACAAAAGACTTGCTTTTTATTTTGTGGGATGGAGTTGGAAAAATAAATCCCGACATCTTTTAATTTTGTGTTAGATTAAAATTATTTTTTTCTCTAATTATATCAACTTGTCTTTTTGCTAGTGTTGATAAAACATTATATAACGAGTGACGCCCATCCTAGGGACAAGGTGCTACGGTCAAGGTGTTATGGCAGGCAGAGAGTACAGAAAAATATTTAAAGGAAGAAAATTAAAAGAACAAGCTCTAAATAGCCGCTAGAGTCGTAGACTATTTAAAAAAATATATTATTGGGGGAAGAGCAGGATGGGATGTCTTTTTAAGAGCTTGATTTTTTTCATTCGAGTCAAGGATTTCTAACAGCTCCCGAGTTCGAGTATATTCATAATTTTAAAATGTTAAGAGTATATAATTATTTTAAATGTAAATATCACATCTTTAATTGAGATTTTTTTAACCATGCTAAAACACGTTCTTAAAATATGAATGACACTCATTTTTATAAATATAAATAAGCTTGGAAAAAAAAGTTAAAAAATGAAAATATCTGTTTTTAAATTATAAATAACAATTAAAAAACACTATTTTAAAATAAGAACAGCACCCAAATAAAAGTATATGGCCTAATAGAAAAAATAATTAAATTGGTTTCAACACTCATGTCTTTAAGGACATTAAAATTACACTAACAATTATAAAAAAAAAAGTAATAAAATGAATAATTTATGGTCGCTTGAAAATGTATAATAAGACAGTGTAGAAACACTGTACAGTGATGTAAAATAAGTGATAGTGAAGGAAGCCAACCTGAAAGGTTAGTTAGGTTAGGCCTAGGTATAAACAAACACACTTCTCTCTTCATTTCTTCAAACTTTTACACTTTCCACTTCTTCAAAACTTCCACAGTTGCACATTATTTTGAATTTTCGGAAACATTACCTTTTCCTTAATGTTTATTCATATGAAAAATAAATATTTCCAAAAATTCAAAACAATGTGCAGCTGTGGAAGTTTGAAGAAGTGGGAAGTGTAAAGGTTTAAGAATAAATAAAGAAGTGTGTTTGTTTATATCTAGGCCTAACTAACTATCCTTTTGAATTGGCTTCCTTCACTATCACTTTATATTATTGTAGAGCGTTTCTACACTGTCTTAATTAAAAGTTAATACAATCGACATTTTAATAAGCTAATATTTCCCCAAAATATGCTTCAGTAATTTAATTTACTCTTATAAGAAAATGTAAGAATCATAAACAGTTAGAAATTTGAAGTGTTTCTTATTTAGTTTATTATTCCTTAGTGTAATCGTGCATGATCACATCTTCTGTTTCATTTTCATCCCTCTATGCTCAAATGCACTTGTGTGTTGTACGGGCTCTCACTAGACATAATCTTATTGAGAAATTTATTTCATTTCTATTTTAATGCTTATAAAAGTAGATGCTAATACTTTAAAATTAAAAATAATATTTATAACAAATAATGACATAGTAAATTTTTTTTTTACTATAAATGTGGTAAGGTTGGTAAAATATGTATTGCAATAAGTAAGATCAATATTGATTTTATGCAGGCTAACCAACATAATTTTATAACTAAACAGTAACTAAACTAGTGCTAGTTATGAAATTAAACGTATTAATTAATACGAGTTTTAAATATTTTAAGTTGGAAAATATTCATTATAATAATATATTCTTGATATTTCATTTTTAATTTTAACATAAATTATGATTTCAAAAAGGGACCAGGTAAAAATAGTAAAAAGAATAATTCACTTATTTAGTAATCTATTTAGCTATTTTTATTTTCATTGCTTTGTCATGGCAATACAAGTAAACAACTTCAATCAAGGATAATTCAAAATTAACAACAATATTGAATAAATTTATCGGTCGAAAGTAGTTTTAAAGCTTTATTACGTTATTAATGTGAAAATTGATATTGATTTTAACAACTTGTTAAGTAACCGAATGATTTATAAGTAGAAATGCTGATATTATCTAAATTAAATAGCCTCTGCTTATCATTGCATTTTAAAAATTAATTATAAAGTACATCAAGTGAAAGCTTGAAAATGATGAGCCTACAAAACTTTCGATCTCAATCTCAAACTTAAAGGATGAGCTCGGCTTGAAGCTCGAAATCTGAGTACTTACAGAGCCCAACTAAGCACCTAAGGCCTCACAACACAAGTTCTGGGGACTTGGGCGTCACTGTATATAACTGTAGAATGTCACAATGCAAAACATTCCAATATCACAAAGCACAAATTAAAGGTGAAAAGGAATACAGTGCCATTATATAAGATGAAAAATATGTCTAATTTAAAATAAAATCAAACATTGGAACTCTTGCTATTTGGGATAAATTAAACCTACAAGATTGAATGTGCTGTGATATCTTGTGTTAAGTTTTATACAGCATGTGTGTATGTGTGTGGGCATGTTTAATGATAAACACTAGTGATGGTCACAGTCGAGTAAAAAACTAAGTCTTTCTCTTATTTTTTTATTGGCTCTTTTTCTTTAGTTTATGAGCGTGAGAATCAACCTTACTGGTTGGAACTATTACTTTGCTATTTCACTGCAAAACATGTGTTACCATAAATATAATTTTCAAAGAACGGTTTTTTTTGCTACGCAGAAATCTCCCTTAACTGTTCAAATAATTTTTTCCAATAACTAAGTTATTAACCCAGGGTGTCTACCATCCGGGAAAACGGGAATTAGCCGGCAATTTGAAGTGATTGGGAAAAAACGGGAATAAATCGGGAATTTGGTAAATTACAATTAAAATCTGGTAAAATGTGGTTTTACTCAAAATATGAAATATAATAATCATTAAAACAGTAAATAATAATGTTATTCAAACTGTAGTTTTTTTTGTAGCTGTGTGATA